>RJWJ010025293.1:0-24020 GCA_004363605.1 Indri indri
CCCCAAATTGATCTAAAGAGTCACAGCAACCCCTATCAAGAAACTGAGCTGAGGCCGGGCGCGGTGGCTCACGCCTGTAATCCTAGCACTCTGGGAGGCCAAGGCGGGCGGATCGTTCTGAGCTCAGGAGTTCGAGACCAGCCTGAGCAAGAGCGAGACCCCGTCTCTACCAAAAAAATAGAAAGAAAATTAATTGGACGGCTAAAAATATATATAGAAAAAATTAGCCGGGCATGGTGGCGCATGCCTGTAGTCCCAGCTACTCGGGAGGCTGAGGCAGAAGGATCACTTGAGCCCAGGAGTCTGAGGTTGCAGTGAGCTAGGCTGATGCCACGGCACTCACTCTAGCCCAGGCAACAAAGTGAGGAAAGAAAGAAAGAAAAGAAAGAGAAGAAAGAGAAGAAAGAGAAGAAAGAGAAGAAAGAGAAGAAAGAAAGAAAGAAAGAAAGAAAGAAAGAAAGAAAGAAAGAAATTTCTATTGTTTATAAATCACCCAGTCTCAGGCATTTTGTTTCAGTGGCACTAATGGACTAAGACAGATACATAAAGTAAAAATATGGATATATATGTACATATATTTATACATACACACACACAGATATCCTAGCTTTGTCCACTGACAGAGCCTAGAAATAATGACATACCAGTTGCAATAAACACATCATGTACCCAGATCCTGATTTCCAAATACCATTCCCCACTGATAAGAACAAGGCTCCTCCTGTTCCTTGATTCGAGCACTGGGGATAGAAAATGAGCCCCAGAGGATCTTGTAACACCAGAAAGTAAATAAATGCTCAAAGAATAATGGAAACACATTAAATGGACAAGGAGCCAGCTTGAAAGGGTTTATACAGACCAAATCTGAGGCAATTTGAGTATCAAAATAATCAGAGCAATGAATTATAGGCCACTAAATAAGAACATGTATATGAATCATTCCAAAAATTGAATTAATCAATAAATAGGAGGTGGAGGGAAATCTCTTCCTTACTGTAGAAAGCCAATTAATAACTACAGAAGGAAGTATGCAATTAGAAAATCATCATTGGATGCTAAAACTAGTGGATGAAAGTTTGGTGAGGAACAGGATATTTACCCAGTGTCAATACATATTCACATCAAAGAGAAAAATAGTATTATGGCAGTAAAGAAATCTGGCAGATACCACCTTAATCAACTGTCCAATGTTATCACCAATAGTAAAACAAAGTAACCTCAAACGGCTCCTAACATACTGCACTGAAAAGAATAAAAATCATCTTTTTGTTATCCCTGCCTAAAATGTATAATCTGAATCCAACCATGAGGAAACTTCAGACAAGCACAAAGTAAGGGACATTCTAGAAAATAACTGGTCTATACTTTTCAAAAATGTCTCTTTGTCGAGAGTGACAAAGAGAGATTAACAAACTATTCCAGATTAAAAGAGACTAAAGAAATATGACAACTAAATTTAGGGTGATTCTGGACTGGATACTGGACAGGGAAAACAAAAGGGCGATAAAGAACATTACAGGGACAACTGCTGAAACTGCAATATGAACTATGAATTAGATAACAACACCGTACCAATTATTAAATTTCTTGACTCATAATTTTACTATGGTTATGCCTCTTAAGAAATACACACTCAAGTGTTCTTAAGACACATACGACTTAAACTCAAATGACTCAGAAAAAAATGCATTTATATATATGAATATAGAGAAGAGGGAAAGAGTGATAAAGCTAATGGGGGTAAAATACAATCGGTGAATCTTAGAAAAGGAAAAAGGAGATGTGGGAATTCTTTGTACTCTTCATACTTTTTCTGTAAAGTTTGAAATCACATCAAAAGTTATATGTAATGCAAAAGACATAATTGAAAAACCAGAAAAGTATTTTTGATAAATATGAGACAAAAAGCCAATATTAATATATAAAGCAGCTGTATAAAGCAAATTTTTTAAAAAGCAGTAACACCCCTAAAAGATTAATAGGAAAAGGACACCCAATTCACAAAAGACACTAATAAACTTTTAAAGGAAAAAGAAAAACAACAAAAAGTCAACTTTGCCAATAACTTAAACAAAGAAAGACAACAATGAGATGTTTTCCACCTGTTAAATCAGTAATTTTCTTTTTTTAATAAACATCAACATTGGCAAGGATGCCCTAAAATGGCAACTCGACACCTTGCTAGTGGAAGCATTAATTAGAAACTTTCAGGAAAGCAGTTCAGGAATACGAATCAAGAGCCTTAAAAATATCTGCGCCATTCTAGTTCACGACACTATCCAAAAGAAATAATCTGAACTGTAGATTAGAATTTATGCCCAAAGATATTCATCCAAGGACATTTACAGTAGCAGAATTATTTAAAATAATCTCCATGTTAAGCAATAGGGAAATGGTTAAGTAAACCATTTAAGATATAACCACAAAATGCAATCATTAAAAGTTATTAAAAATGGGAAATATGATACAATAAATGTTAAGAGAATAAAGTTTACAAAAATGAGTACTCAGTGTGATCTCAACTAAGTGAAAATTCATAAAGCCTAGAATAGAAATACTAAAAACAGTGACTGTCTGAAAATGAACATAAGCAGGGAGTGTGAACACCTATCCCAGTCCCCACTTTACCTATGAGATCTCACCTGCCCACCCCTCACCACCTGTGCGCTCCCATTCCATTCCCCATCTGCCTCTCTGGCTTCCCCAGCACTCCCACCTCTCTGGCTTCCCCAGCACTCCCAGCGTTTCTCTGAGCGTTTCTTGAGAGCAGGGCACCATCCCCAGCTGCATTTAGTAAACATCTGCTGCTTCATATTTGCAAACTATCCCACCTCTTTTCATACAGAAAAAAAAAAAAAGAAGCCACCCAAAAATTGAAACCTATATTGACTATGGAAGTTCATCAAGAAACAGTTTCACTTTTTTTTTTTCTTCTTTCAAATAAAAACATCAAGGAGAAAACATCTCTGGAGCTTTCTTTCATAACCCCAGACTCCCAAAGCAGGCTTGAAGACAATATGAAGACACCACATACCTGATTAGTGTTGTGTGCTAGGACCACTAGCGTCGTTGTCAGCTTATTTTCATGTCAAAGAACATTTATTTTAACATTCTAATCACTAGCTACCACCAAAACACACACCCATCTGTGCGCTGCAGAGCCCAGCCACTACCCTGGGCCACACCTGACTCTAGCTCTGCCCTATTCCCCACTGATTCCACCATCCACTTGGTAACTTTCTGCCTAATTAGCTGAGCAGAGAGCACAGCCAGGGGAGAGGAGGATGTGGGGAAGGCTGGGAACATGGAACCAGACAGAAGTAGGACAACCTTAACTATGGCAGAGCCAGCTGAGAGGCATCCAAAAGTCAGTGGTTCTCAACAGGGCCAATTTCACACCCCAGGGGACTCTTTTGGCAGTGTTTTGGAGATATCTGTAGTTGCCACAACTGTGGAGGTGCTACTGGTATCTAGTAGGAAAAGTCCAGGGATGCTGCTAAACATCCTACAATAAACAGGACAGTTCCCCACAACAACAAATTATCCAAATGCAAATGTCAATAGAGCTAAGGTTGAGAAACCCTGCCATAAACTGATGTATCCACTAGTACAGTAGAGCCTAATCTCAATTCAGCAGGAGCAAGACAGCCAACGGGTAAAGGAGACCTGAGGTAGGTCAGGAAATGTAAACACACACACAACAATCTCAATCAGATGCTAAGGCAGGGTGAGAGAATTGCTCCTTTGGTGACCAAAATTCTACCTGGGGAATTAGGAATGAGAGCACTGTAATTTAATAAAAGGAATAAGAATGCCTTTTCCCCAAGGGCTTGCTCCCCTACATATCTTAGTCTTCAAAGACTGCTTCACAGCAGCAACTGCAAGAAGATAATACTATCAAAATTACGCAGACTAGTAAACATCTCCAGAGAAGTTGGCAATGCATTCACATAGCCGATGACAAATTTAGCTGTGTATCTCAACAGGACCTACAAACCCAAACTCAAAATTCCCAGCTTAGCTTAAAAGAGAAGTGGCAAGCATTCAAAGATCACTCAAAAAGAAAGGTGTTGCTTTCCCAGATGAATCATCAAAGACTACAAAAGACTTAAGCAACATTTTCAAAACTGAGAACAAACAGTACTTAGCCATTTCAACCAAAAAAAAAAAAATTGCACATAGAAAAACGTAATATATGAATAATTAAAATTCGGTTACAGTCATGACCGCTAAGTCATACCACAATAGGCTTTTCATGATTATTTTAACACCTTTACCATACCGTGATTTCCACTCATGGAAGGCCAGAAGGTCAAAAAAGTCATCTGGGACCATCCCTAGCTGAGGCTTAAATAATGAAGACCTGTCTCCGAAGCATCATTTGCCTATCTGATCTTGACTTTTGTTTTGTTTTTTTGAGATAGGGTTTCACTCTGTCACCCAGGCTGGAGTGCAGTGGTGTGATCATAGCTCACTGTAGCCTTGAACTCATGGGCTCAAGAAACCCTCCCACCTCAGCCTCCTGAGTAGCTGGGACTACATGGGTGTGCCACCATGTCTGGTTTGTTTGTTTGTTTGTACGGAGGAGTTTCCCAGTTGCTCAGACTGATCTTGAATTCCCAGCCTCTGGCCTTGTCTTCCCAAAGTGCTGGAGTTACAGGCGTGAGCCACCATGCCTGGCCATGACCTTGACTTTTGTCCTTTCAGTGTTAGGGAGTATCTACCACTTTAAGGTGGCCCATTTGAATGTTGGACAGGAGTAACTACATCCATTAAGCTGAATCAAGAGCACCTCCCTTCCAACTACAAGTGTTATTAAACATGAAATGTCCAATTTCAAATCAAAAGTGTAGTTTATTATATCTCAAACAAGAAGCAGTACAATTAATCAAAGCATGCACCTAAACTATTGACATAGTTTTGCCATCTTAAGGGTAGCTGGTTTCTGCCAGCAGTGAAGCCACCTGGAGAGTGAGTGGTAATGAAATCAAGAAAGGCATTTTCCACAGCTTGGTAAGAATTGAATTTCTTTCCTTGCAAGAAGTAGTACAAAGCCTGGAAGAAGTGGTAGTCAGTTGGTGCAAGGTCTGGTCGATACGGTTTATGATGGAGAGTTTCCAAGTCCAACTTCTGTAGTTGAGCAGTGTTGTTTGTGTGAAATGTGGTCGAGTACTGTCTTGCAAGAGGATTGGCCTCTCTCTATTGACCAGTCTCAGCTCCTTCATCACAAGCATTCTCGTCATTTCATCCAATTGGTTGCAGTAGATATCCACTATAACTGACTGACCATGTTTCATGAAGCTGTATCGGATAATACCAGTGCTAGACGACCAAGCAGACACCGTTAGCTTTTTTTGAATGAATATTCAGTTTTGGACTGTGTTTAGGCACTTTATCTTTACCCAGCCATTGTGCCGAATGCTTGCGATTGTCAAAAAGAATCCATTTTTCATCACACACAACAATACTGTGCAGAAATGTTTCACCTTTATGTTGTGACAGCAAAGAAAAGCAGCCTTCAAGACAATTTCTCTTCTGATGCTCATTTAATTCATGTAGTACCCGTCCATCCAGCTTCTTTACCTTGCCAATTTGTTTCAAATGGTCCGATATTGTCGGAATAGTAATGTTATTGTTGGAATAGTAATGTCAAACCTTGCTGCTAACTCACACATAGGTTGAGACATATTCGCTTGCACTACAAGCTTGAAGCTCATCATTATCCACCTTGATCTCAGGTTACCCACGTGGCTCATTTTCAAGACTAAAATCACCAGAACAGAACTTCTCAAACCATCCATGTACTGTGCATTCATTAGCCACATCCTTCACAAACACTCTGCTGATATTTCGAGCTGTCTATACTGCATTGGTTCCACAACGGAACTCCTGTTCGAAAATAACACGAATCTTTGACTTATCCATGGTTTCACAAAAATTGCTCTAAAAAAAATTTGAAAGATAATCACAAGCCAAAATGTGCATTTGCAAGACTGAGGATGTACTTTCACAATAAAAATAAAACAGAAGTGTCAACAGGCACTTCTCTAAGTATCTGACACATGATAACTCATTTAATCTTCACAATCACTCTATGAAATAGTGTAATTTTTATCATCCCCCACTACACAGATGGAAAAACCCATGTCCAAGGTCACACAGCAAACTGTGAAGCTTGTTTCAGAGCCCACATCCTGCTGACCACTACGTGACCTGGGTTAGAACATTCCTAACATAATTGCAACTGAATTAACAAACTTAGGACATCCAGTAATTCTTATAAAATGTTGATACTTGGATAAAACCTAATATAAAAGTTAACCTTCCTGAAAATATACTTAATTTTTTTTTTTTAAACAGAGTCTTGCTCTGTCACCCCAGGTAGAGTGTGGTGGTGTCATCACAGCTCACTGCAACCTCAAACTCCTGGGCTCAAGCAATCATCCTGCCTCAGCCTCCTGAGTAGCTGGGACTACAGGCATGTACCACGATGCCCGGCTACTTTTTCTATTTTTAGCAGAGACCGGGTCTCACTCTTGCTCAAGCTGGTCTCAAACTCCTGAGCTCCAGCAATCCTCCCGCCTCAGGCTCCCAGAGTACTAGGATTACTAAATTATTTTTTAACAAATCGAGATAAATTTAAAGGTTTATAGTATGTAGTCTCTGGCATAAAATGAAAGGTTGTTTTAACTTGAAAAGTTATAAATTAAAGTATCAACTTCTATTAACATATCAACCACCCTGAAGAAATTCACCTAAAAGCAAACTAACCCTTCTGGGAGTAACACAGAAGGAACTCATCTGTGGTATGCAGCTTTCTGAGAAACCTTAGCTACGTAGAGCTTTAGGCTCTCAATCACTTCCCAGAAGCTCTTCCACCTAAATCAGAGACCCTGTACTTTGAGCTGAAGGCAATGACTGGATTGAACTCTAGGCTGCCTTCCTTGGATGGGGGTTAGTGTGCTCTGTGTGTGGGAAGAAAAATGAAACAGTCCGGGGACCAGGATGGCCAAATGAAGCAGAGTCAATGCTATTCATTCACTTCACAGTTTCCTGTTCCTGGGCAACCCAGATGACATTTTCTAGCCTTCTCTGCAGTTATGTTAGGGGTCATCTGACTAAATCCTGGCCAATATAATATGGGGAGAGTGACATCAACCACTTCCAGGCCTGGGCATTAGAAACATTCGCTGAGATCCTCTAGCTTGCTCTTCCACTGCTAACTTGGAGGACACGTGGCACAGCTACAGATGGAGTAATTACTTCCGACTGTGTTGGATTTTGCATGACAGAAATAAATATTTCATTGTTGCTGTTGTTACCGTAGCACAGCACAGCTCAGTGCTTTTCAAAATTTGGGGTGCACACAAATCATCTTATTCAGATTCAGTAGGTCTGGGATGAGGCCTGAGAGTCTACATTTCTCACAAGCACTGAGGTGATTCAAATGTGGCTGGTCTATGGAATACACTTTGTGGAGTGAAAGCCTAAATTATAATACCATAACTAACGCACGGTGGAAGAACACTCCAAATTCTCTGGAGAAACTGAATGGCTCAAAGAAAAGGCCTCCCACACACTGACATGGGGGCAGGGACTGTAATCTCCCAACAAAAAGATTCTCTTCCTCTTAATTTCTCTACAATAAAATTTTCCGAGATTCAAATTCTGAACACAGACACCACTTCCATTTAAGTAGCAGACTGCAGTTCAGATTAACACAGGATGATGGAAGGCTTTAGGTGGAAAGACCTCTTGCACAGGGGTGGGGAACAAGCGGCATTTTCACTGAATCCAAAGTTTACAGAACAAATCCTAGATTTGTTTTAAAAATAAAAACATAAAAGATGAACAAAAATGTATTAACAAAAATAAAAAAATTTTATTAAAATATTAAATAGAAGGCCACAGGTTCCCCACCTGTGAATGATATGATAGGCCATCTGGTAAAAATTAAGAATTTGTATATAAAAAATTATGCAAGTGAAAAAAATTAGGTAATTTAACTTAAAAAACATAAGGGGGCCGGGCGCAGTGGCTCACGCCTGTAATCCTAGCACTCTGGGAGGCCGAGGCAGGCGGATAGTCCTGAGCTCAGGAGTTCGAGAGCAGCCTGAGCAAGAACGAGACCCCATCTCTACCAAAAATAGAAAGAAATTAATTGGACAGCTAAAAATATATATAGAAAAAATTAGCCGGGCATGATGGCGCATGCCTGTAGTCCCAGCTACTCGGGAGGCTGAGACAGTAGGATTGCTCGAGCCCAGGAGTTTGAGGTTGCTATGAGCTAAGCTGACGCCATGGCACTCGCCCCAGGCAAGAGAGTGAGACTCTGTCTCAAAAAAAAACACAAAACATAAGAAGGGAAATGTAGTCACTTGGCTCTATAGTTGAACAGATAAGTAGTCACTGATTAAATGTTGATTACTGATTTCACTAAAAATAGGGATATAATCATAGTTGGAGAGTGAAGAAAGGGTAAATGAGGAGTTTAAGATGCCCAAATCCTAACTATCAAAACAGGAAAGCAATGCATAAATCAATAAAAATGGCATAAACATTATGTTTAGAAATATGAAAGTAACTACCGTAAGAAACAAGATGCCTGTTTTTCATTACAAGCCTTTATGTTCACTATTTTTAAACAATGTCCAAGTATAATTTTCATAAAAACATAAACATAAGATGCAGAAAAGTAAAAGAGATTGGTAATAGATAATGTGCGCAAGGGAATGAAGGAAAGGGCATCAGAACATTATTAGTTGAAGTACAGATTGAAATAAAAACGGGATGACAATGCGACTACTCAATTTAAATTCCCTTTGACCAGGCCATTCCACTGCTAGGGCTCGATACTGTAATAACACTCCCATGAACGATCAAAGACATACACACAAGAATGGTCCCTGCGACACCACTATAAAAGACAAAAATCAGAGCACACTAAGTATCCACTAATGGGGGAGAGCTGAATGAGTTATGAATATATATCCACATATTCTTCATTCATATCACGGATATTTATTGATTGCTAGGCACTGGGTACAGAGTAGTAAACGAAACTCAGCCTGCAAAGGAATACTACATAATTATTAAAAAGGAGAATGTATGTCTATATGTATTGATCTGGGTGAAAAAGATTATTTCAAAATAATACATGTGGTATGATTTCACTTTTATTAAAATACACAATAAAGCTAGATACAAGACTTTTTCTTTACGCGCTTATAGTGTATCAATTTTTTTAACAATTAACATTACCTGTATAGTTCTTTTAAAGCATTTGCTTGTTAGATTGGAGGACAGCAAAGAAGAATGAAGAGAAGGAAAGAATCTACTTTTTGTAAAAGAAGTCTTTTACATAAAGTAAAACAGGGAAGATGCACATGGTTTTCATTCTAGATTTCACCTATATACATGCCATTTCACTTCTAGGTATATATCTTCAAGAAATTCTCTTACACATTCACAAGGAGACCCAAGTAAGAAATAATTGGCCAGGTATGGTGGCTCACACCTGTAATCCCACACTTTGGGAGGCCGAGATGGGAGGATCACTTGAGACCAGCCTGGGCAACAAACCAAGACCCTGTCTCTTCAAAAAAAAAAAAAAAAAAAAAATTAGCTGGGTGCGGTGGTGCACACCTATAGTCCCAGCTACTCAAAGAGCTAAGGCAGGAGGGTCACTTTAGCCCAGGAATTCGAGGTTACAGTGAGCAGTTACGATGAGCTATAATCACACCACTACACTTTAGCCTGGGTGACAGAGCAAGACTCTGTCTCTAAAATAAAAAAAAAAAAGAAAGAATCTCAATTTCCACCAATGAAAGAATGAACCAATTGTGATCTACTCATACAATAAAATACCATACAGTAGTTACAAAAACTCAAAGATAAACCACAAAAGCACCATTATGAAGGAAAACCTCACATTAGAAGAATACATCCAGTATGAAATTATTTATGTAAGTTTTTTAAAAGCAGTCAAATAAAACTATCTACTATTTATGTATAAATATGGACCCATAAATAGATTAAAAACATCATGAGATACCACTCACAGTGATGCTTTCTTTACAGATGTTCTAAAGCTTAAATATCTGACAATATTAAGTGACAATATTAATGACATGGAAAAGAAGTTTAACATACTACTAGTGTAAATGCATATTGGCACAACCACTACAGAAAAAAATTTATATTACATGGTGTGGTAGACAGAAATCTACAGATATTCCCCCAAGATTCCTGCCCCTGGGTATTCAATCAAACACTAATCTGGTACATGTGTGAAGGGACTGTGCAGATAAAACAGGAAGAATCTCCTACATTATCTAGGTGGGCCCAATCTAACCGCATGAGCCCTTAAAAGCAGAGAACTTCCTCCAGCTAGAGAAGGAGACACGAGACGGAGGAGAGGTCAGAGAGATCCGAAGCATGAGAGAGACTCAAGTGCCCATCGCTAGCTTTGAAGACAAAGGAAGAAGGGGTCACAGGTAAGGAATGTGAGTGGCCTCCAGAAGCTGAGAATGGCCGCCGGCTGACATCCAGCAAGGAAACATGGACCTCAGTCCCACAACCACACGAACTGAAATTCTGCCAACAGCCAAAATGAACATGGGAGTGAATTCATCCCCAAAGCTTCCAGAAAAGAATGCAATCTACCAACAACTTGATTTCAGCCTTGTAAGACCCAGAGCAGATAACCCAGCCAAGCCTACTGCACTTCTGACCCATAGAACCATGAGATAATAAATTTGTGTTATTTTAAGCCTCTAAGTTTGTGTTAATAAAAACTAAAAGTTGAAGAAATATATCATTCTACAACTCAGCAGCTATACACACAGAGAAACTCTTGCCCCTGTGCATGAGAATGCTCACATCACCACTAATAGGAAAAAAAAAATTGACAACCCAGTCATTCATCAAGAGTACAAAGCACACACATGATACAACAAAGCTCCGAAACACTAATGAACTACAGCCACACACTAAAACATGTAAGATTCTCAAGTCTCATGTAGAATAAAAAAGCAAGTCAAAGAAGTGTACACATAGTATGATTCTAGTTATAAAGTTCGATAGTGCACAGAGCAAAATAACATAGCTTAGAGATGCAAATGAGGTAAGCCTGTAAAGAAAAGCAAGGAAATAATAAACATGAAATTTAGGGTAGCAGTTTTATCCGCGGGAACCTAAAGGGATGGCATCAGAGAGGAGCATCAAGGGCACCAAAGGTAATGTAAGGTTCTTCCTAACTGGCGATTACAGGATAAATGTATTTCAATTCCTTACTCGGTATTTAAAAAATGAAAATATCTAAATAATCAAACTTCTACGTAACCAAAAAAAGAACCTTTTTCATTTCTCTTGCCAAGACATGTCCATTGAGAAGAATATTTCAAGGCCGGGCATGGTGGCTCATACCTGCAATCTTAGCACTCTGGGAGGCCAAGGCGGGAGGATCACTTAAGGTCAGGAGTTGGAGGTTGCTATGAGCTAGGCTGACACCACAGCACTCTAGCCTGGGCAACAGAGAGAGACTCTGTCTCCAAAAAAAAAAGAATGATTAAATTAATATAAAAAGTAAAAGTCCAATCATTTTCTCATTTTCTTCTTTTTTTGCTTTTTTTTTTTTTTAGAGATAGCATCTGGCTCTGTCACCCAGGCTGGGATGCAGTGATACAATCACGGCTCACTATAACCTCAAACTACCAGGCTCATGTGATCCTCCTACCTCAGCCTCACAAGTAGCTGGGACTACAGGTATGAACCACCACACCTGGCTAATTTTCAGATTTTTCTGTAGAGATAGGATCTCACCATGTTGCCCAGGCTGGCCTCAAACTTCTGGGCTCAAGTGATTCTCCCGCCTTGGCCTACCAAAGTGCTAGGATTATAGGCATGAGCCACTGTGCCCAGCCCCAATCATTTTTTTAACCACCTAAAATCCCATCATCTAGACATAATCAGTAACAATTTGCTGAACATCCTCCTAGATATTTCTTGCATGTGCATGTATATACATTTAAATATTTTACATAAAATCCCTATTATACACATTTGCATATGTTCATTCTATAAATACTTTTTAGACCCCTGCTTTTTAAAAATAGGCTGCATTGATATAATTTACATAAAATAAAATGTACCCATTTTAAGTAAAACATTTAACAAAAGCACATGCAGTATAACCACCACCCAAATTTCCATCACTGCAGAAAGTTCCCTCTTGCTCCTCTGCAGTCAATCCCCCCACCCAACACCCCACCTATAACCTCAGACAACCACTAATTTGCTTTCTTTAGTAACATTTTGCTGGTTCTAGATTCATATGTGAATCGAATCATACAGAATATACTCATCTGGCGTCTTCTGCTCAGCGCATGTTTTCTAATTTTATGCTGTAATGTATCAAGTAGTTCACTCCTGTTTACTGCTGAGTAATGTTCCATTGTAGACTTGTTCACAGACAAAGCTGTTTTCTGTTTTGAGCTCTGAGTATCGGTGTACACGTCATTTGTGAACTTAAATTTTTATTTTATACTGGAATGGAATTACTGAGTCATACGGTAAGTGAATGTTTAAGTTAATAGGAAACTGCCAAATTGTTTTCCAAAGTGCCTGTATATTCCTGCCAGCAATTCATGTAAATTCTGGTTGCTCTACATCCTTACCAACACTTGACATTGTCAGTCTTTCTCATTTTAACCATTCTTGTATGCAAATAGTTATAATTATAATCTCGATTTGTATTTCTCTAATGACTAAATATGTTGAGACTTTTTAATGTGCCTGCTGGAAATTCAAATATCTTCTTTTGTGAAGCTGCTGTCCAAATTTTTTTTTACCAACTTTGCAATTGGGTTGTCTTATTATTATTTGGAGTAAGGCTATTGCTCTGTCACCCAGGCTGGAGTGCAGTGACCTCACGATAGCTCACTGCAACTCCTGGGCTCAAGCAATCCTCCCATCTCAACCTCCCAAGTAGCTGGGACTACAGGTGCACACCACCACACTCAGCTAATTTTTCTATGTTTTGTAGAGACAGGGGTCTCACTCTTGTTCAGGCTGGGGTTGTCCTATTAGCGATTTGTTTAAGTTCTTTATATAATATATACTGGATAAAAGTCCTCTGTCAGATATGTGAATTGCAAATATTTGCTCCCAGTCTATAGTATACTATTTCTTTTCCTTAACAATGTCTCTTAAAGTGAAGACATCTTAATTTTTATTAAGTCCAATTTAACATTTAAAAAATTATGCTTTTGTATCATATATAAGACTAAAAGCTTT
The DNA here is from genome assembly GCA_004363605.1 of Indri indri. Taxonomy (NCBI): domain Eukaryota; kingdom Metazoa; phylum Chordata; class Mammalia; order Primates; family Indriidae; genus Indri; species Indri indri. The sequence goes on from RJWJ010025293.1 coordinate 13,297, forward strand.
CCCTTTCAGATTGGGAACAAAACATGCACATCTGCTCTCATCATTTCTATCAAAATATTGGAATTGAGGTCCTCAACAATGTAATAAGGCAAGAAAAAAAATTAGGCAGGCATGGTGGGGCACACCTGTAGTCCCAGCTACTTGGGAGGCTGAGGCAGGAGGATCGCTTGAGCCCAGGTGTCTGAGGTTGCTGTGAGCTAGGCTGAGGCCGTGGCACTCTAGTCCAGGCAACAGAGAGACTCTGTGTCGAGAAAAAAAAAAAGGAAGGAAAGGAAAAGGAAAAGGAAAAGGAAACGGAAACGGAAAAGGAAAAGGAAAAGGGAAGGAAGGAAGAAGAAAGAAAGAAAAGGCACACTGATCAGAAAGGAAGATGTAAAACTGTCTTTATTCAATGACTATATGTGCAGAAAATCCTACAAAATTAATCAAAAGACTACCAGAACTAATTTAATTTAGAAACGCTACAAGATACAAGGGTATCATGTGATGACAGAGGCTGAAGAATGAAAAATTAAAGATACAAGGGCAATATGCAAAAATCAACTGTGTTTTTACATATTAGCAATGACTACTTTGGAAAAAGTTTTTTTAATATTCCATTTATAATATAATCAAAAACATCAAATATTAAAGCATAAATTTAGCAAAATATGCATAGGACCTATACACTGCAAAACTAAAAAAGACGTTGCAAGAAATTAAAAACTAAATGGAGAGATATACATGTTCATGGATTGAAAGGTTTAACAATGTTAAGATAGCAATTCTCCCCAAACTGACCTATAGACTCAAGGCAATCCCAATTGAAATCCCAATACGTTTTGTTTTGTTTTGAAACCGACAAGCTGATTTTAAAATATTTATGAAAATACAAAGAACTGAGAACACCCAGAACAATTTTGAAAATAACAAAGCTGGAGGATTTATACTAATCCACTTCAAACCTTACATAAAGCTACAGTAATAAAAACAATATGGCATCAACATTAGTATCACACTGTATCACTTCAAGGCCTTCATCACATTATCCTTCGATTACACATGATTTAACTCCTCTATCAGAGATAAGCACCTGGAGAACTAGAACACTGGTCACAACATCAGCCTTGCTCATAGAAGGCACTGAGTTTTTTGTTGACTACTGAATGAATTAATGCATTAGAAAATTCAGGCATGTCAGAGTGAGTTAAGACACTGAATTTGGCCTAGTTTAAAAAAAAAAAAACTTCGAAAAAAATTAAAAGTTACACTCCTTAGGGAGACAAAGAAAATTATTTGTAAATGTTACATTTTCATAAGAGGCAGAAATAACGCAAATTTTAAAATGAGAGAAGAAAGGAAGAGAAAAGAGAAAGTAAAATAAGTTCATTGACTGTCACTTAGTTAATAAGTAGGGGCTGCATGTGGTAGTTCATGCCTGTAATCCCAGCGCTTTGGGAGGACGAGGCAGGAGGATCACTTGAGGCCAGTTTGAGACCAGCCTGAGCGAGAGTGAGACCCCATCTCTATAAAGTATGAGAAAAATTAGTTGGGCACGGTGGCACACACCTGCAGTCCCAGCTACCCCAGAGGCTGAGGCAGGAGGATCACTTAAGCCCAGAAGTTTGAGGCTTCAGTGAACTATGATGGCACCACTGCACTTCAGCAGGGTGCCAGAGCCAGACCCTGTCTCTTCAAAAAATTGTACACTCCTTGAAAAATAATTTCAAAGTTGAAATTCGTCACTATAGAAAGACAAGGTTGACAAAAGATAAAATATAAAATGTTTATAGTGCATATGACTTTCCATACTAATGACTTTCAATACTCATGGGGACAAAATCAGAAGGCATTGGAACTTCCTGAAAGATTATTTATCATCAAAACAGTCCATGACTTTAGAAAATGTCTTGAAACCAATCACGTAACTAGGGAACAGGCAGAGCTGTATCTTTTTCAGAGAAAGAAATAGTATATGCCATTTCAAGACTCAAATTTAGGTTACTTTTAGAAATGTTAGCAACATATTTAATTTGCTTTCAGACACTTTAAACTTTACCACCAAAAGTATAAACCTAAATACTATATGATTATGACAGAAATGGAACTGCTACACAGGGGGAAAAAAGAGGAACAGACCACAAGTGAAAGAGCGATATCCCTCAAGAACTAGACACCACTATAACAAATAGGGGTTTTTGGCTGCTTAAACCAATTCATTCCCATCTATGCTTTGGGCTAATTTCTTCCCAGTGCTAATTTAAAGGAGATAAAAATGCTGGAGTCAGGCTGCCATATTTAGCAAATGAAAATACAATAAGCCCAGTTAAACTTAAATTTTAGATAAACGGGCCATGAGGCCGGGTATGGTGGCTCACGCCCATAATCCTAGCACTCTGGGAGGCCGAGGCAGGAGGATCACTTGAGCTCAAGAGTTGGAGAACAACCTGAGCAAAAGCAAGACCCCATCACTACTAAAAATAGAAAATATTAGCCAGGCCTGGTGGTGCACACCTGTACTTCCAGCTACTGCAGAGGCTGAGGCAGGAGGATTGCTTGAGCCAGGAGTTTGAGGTTGCAGTGAGCTACGATGACACCACTGCACTCTAGCCGGTGTGACAGAATGAGACCCTGTCTCAAAAACAAAAAAAAAAGCAGGCCAGATGTGGTGGCTCATGCCTGTAATCCCAGCACTTTGGGAAGCTCAGGCAAGAGAACTGCCAAAAGCCAGGAGTTTCAGACAAGCCTGTGCAACAAAGTGACACTCTGTCTCCACGAAAAATAGTAAAATTTGCTAGGCACGGTGGCATGTGCCTGTAGTCCCAGTTACTCTGGAGGCTGAGGCAGGAGGATTGCTTTAGCCCAGGAATTTGAGGTTGCCATGAACTATGATGATGCCAATGTACTCTAGCACGGCGACAGAATGAGACCCTGTCTCAAAAAAAAAGAAATTTCAGATAAACGACAAATCATTTTGTAGTAAAAGTATGCCCCATGTAATATTTATACTAAAAATGTATTCACTGTTGATCTGAAATTCATATTTAACTAGGCATCCTGTATTTTATCTGGAAACCCTAGTCAGAGACAAAAGATAATCAGTAATCAACCCAATTTCCTCACTTTGTAGCAGAAACTGAGAACCAAAGAAAGAAAGTGACTTGCTTAAACTAAAACCAAAGATCAAGGAAGTAAGCTCACTTTGAAATGAGAAAACATACTCCACTAGGTCACCCTGGGTTCCACTCACAGTCCATTCCACCTCCAATTCTTGCTCACCTCAAGCACCAAGCGGACAAGCTGTAAAGGGTATAGTTTCCCTCTTATAACATCAAACTTCAAGTTTCAGTAAATCTCTTACCAACTTCAATCTTCAAAAATGAATTAGGACACTATGCATTGCTCTTAATTTAGAAGAAAAAAAATTCTGGCCCGACACAGTGACTCCCATCTGTAATCCCAACACTTTGAGAGGATCGCTTGAGGCCAGGAGTTCCAGACCAGCCTAGACAACATAGTGAGACCTTGTCTCTACCCCAAAAATAAAAAATAAAAAAATAAATTCTCATAATTTTTTTTGCCTATGCACTACCACCTCATATTCTGTTTATATAATCACTCGCTGTATGAAACAGGATGTCCTTTTCTCCTAAACCCAGTTCTCTCAAAACCCAAAATTCTCTTGCTCCAGGGTCTCAAGAGAATACTCACGTTATTCCATGACTCGATGATTTCAGTTCACATACTCTTTCAGTTTTCATGTTTTTCAGAGAATATGTCCTAATCCATGGGGTTGGCCTCAAAAGTCTTCCACTTCGATTCCGTGTCCGAGCAACAAAACCAGCAGTGAGACAGGAGGTTTCACTATTAGAGACATACAATTACGTCCCCAGGGACTGGGATGCAAGAAAAGATGGAAACAGAAAGGTCTTCATCAGAAATTTTGGAGCCTTTTTTTCAGTATACTGAAGGGCATATTAATTATCTCCCTAATTGCATGACATGCAATTGAAAAAAATCAAAAGAAAAAAGAAAATTCCACACTCGCAAAAGAATTCATCTTCCAGATCCCATCAAATTAACAAATACACAACATATTTCCTTAACTCCGTAACGGAGCTTCTTAACCTATGACTTCTGGGAGTCCTGAAGGGTAGTCTGAGGGAGGGACGGGGGAAGACAGGGAAAGCGAGGCAAGAAAAAGTTTCATTTTAATTTTTTTTTACAAATTGGGTTTCCAAATGACGTTTTAAGAAAAAAAGGTTCTGCTGCATTTAAAGAAGCATGAAAATGTTACAAAAAACCATTATGACCCTCCTTAGTAAGTTTTTAATAAAAATTGCACCCAGGTGAACAAGAATCCAAATCGTTTCCGATGAAAACTGATTTAAAGCCAAACAAAAAGTCAGCGATTTAAAGACAAAATACCTATGCTTTCCCTCTGGCAGCTTCAATGTATGCAGGTCCCTCTCGAGATCACACGTCAGAAGTGGAAGGTCCTCACAGATCACCAGTCCAGGCGTCCATTTCACAGATGTGTAAACTCGGGCCAAGGGCTAGGGCTGACTGGCCCACGGCTTCGCAGCCCGTCAGGGGCGCGACTGCACCTGGAACCCGGACGGCCAGCCCAGGGCCCTCAGCGTCCGACAGAGCCCGCGGCTCCTGGCTCGGCCCGGCCCCAAGGGCAGCCGCGAGCACCCCGGCGGAAGGGCCCGCGCCCGCGGTCGCGCTGCCTCTCCGCGAGCTCCCGGCCGTGCCCCCAACCCAGGGGCAGCGCAGGGCCCGGGCCTCGGCAGCCGCCCCCACCCGGCCCACCTGTCGCGGACCGCGCGGCCGGCAGCCACACCCCCTGCCCGGGCCGGGGGCTCGGCCGGCCTTGTCCGCGGCCAGCGGCGGCGGCTGCGCGCGGCGCGGTGGGGGGACGCCGGTCCGCAGGCCGCGGGAGTTACCTCAGGTGGGCGCTGAGCGCGCGGCGCGACCGCCCCGGCCCGCCTCAAGCATGCCGGAGACGCGGACGCAGCAGGGCCTCTCCTGCGCCAGCGCGGAGCCTGTTTACACCCCTCCGCGAGAGGACGCAGACTGGCCCGTCACGTGACGCCACGTCACGTGTCCGCCCGGAGGTTGGGCCGTTGCCCCGGCGACGACGGCGCGCTGGGGGCGGGCTGGGGCGGCCGCGGCGGTGAGAACCCACGGGGCGGAGGAGTGCGAAGACGCCTTAGCTCTGGCTTTGTCTTTAGTGACTTCTCGGCCTGGCCGCATGTCTGATTAGTGTTTTGGAAAGAAAGGGAATTTGGTCCGGCATTACGATGTTGTACTTGGGGAAAAAATGGAAAATACTTTCTTACCTGAGACTGTCAAACGGGGGGAGGGGGGGGAGGGATTAAGTAAAAATTGTTTTGTTTGCCTTAACGAAAAGGTTTTAGTTTGCTTTCGCTCCCTAGTCTGAAGTGAGAGGCTGATGCCTGCCGCTCCCAGCCACAGAAAGGAACTGAGGAAGCTTATGGGACTTGCCATTTTTTAAATTATAATTTTCATGGGGATTAGTCTTAGTATGTGTAAATACAGACATGTCTAAATAAATATTTGCTTCAACATTCAGCTTTTGTCCATATCTGACTTCCCTAATTATACCTCTGTCGCTTTGTTTCTAGTGACTATTTCTACCAAGGACAGTTTTCCTAGATCAAACTTTGCAAAAGTAAAATTTCAGCCACTGCCAATTTTATTGTTCCCATAATATTCATTATAAATTTCATAAAAGTTTGTATTATTTCTTAATAAATTCATGAGTGAATTGTAAGCAAATCTCCTCCGATATTCCAGAATTGTTCTGTTGTCCGGGAGTGATCTCTTGCATAGCTAATGAAGTTCCCTACAAGTCTGATCACTTTGCATATTTGGTTGTCTAAGCAAAGAGCAAATTGCCAGGGTGAAAACAGTGGGCTCAAAATATCCTCCAGATCAATACAGCAAGGTCAAAACATCTTTATTTCTACACACATCTAGGATGCTACATTACAAAGAGCAGAAAATGATGAGTTTTCTTCATACTTGTCTTTTACTATAGAAAATAGGTTATCAAGGCCAGTTGCCACAATTTGATTGATCTTTCTACTGCTTCTGGCAGCAGGTGTTCCATGAAGGCAGGACCAGTATCTTCCATTGGTATAATTTACGCCTAAACCGTGCATGGTGAGCAAAAAAGTTGGTTGGTTGATCTATGGCTGTGGAATCCTGCCGTCCTTCTGTAGGAAGCAGCAGAACCTTCATAGTTCCAGAGGGAGGTGTGAGTTATGCAGAGGGCTGATAAACAGTACTGAAGGAGACAAAGCTGGGGTGAGTCATGGTTCAGCCATTACTGTCTGGGCAATTTATTTAACCTTTCTGAGCCTCTCTTCAGCTGTCTAAAAGAAAGACAGTAGTATAGGAGGTGAGAGTCCTAAGGGAAAAGGAGCTCACAACTTGAATGAGTCCACGTCCTGGGTCCAGACTCTTGCCCCCTCGGCTGCAGCTGTGGATGGGATTGCCAGCAAGGAAACAACACACAATTGGGAAGAAGCCTTTGCACTTAGAATGTAAGACTGCCAGTAAGGGAATTGCTCACAGGGCACCAGGTTCTCACTCCGGGAGTAGTACTGGCCTCAAATCCTCCCTGCTGTGCTAATGTGCTAATACACTGTCTCTCCTTAGCCTCAGCCCAGGTAGGGAAATTATATACCCTCTCCTAGAGTACAGTCTGTGAGATATAAGCTGATACTCAAAAAAGAAGTCAGGCGGAGCCAGGTGACCAGTGTTACCCTGAGAGCCAGTCATACCAAATGGTTAAACATACAGGTTCCAGTTTTTTAGTTAGGATTTCATTGCAAATAACAAACTGTGTTGTCGTGTATGACAAAATACACTGCAAATGTGCAGTATATGACTCTGTAATGGCATTTCATCTAACACAGTGGACACACTAGCGTTCCCACTAGACTGACAAATGTAAGGACTTGTGAAGCTTGCAAACAAAGAAATGAACAATAACCAATGAAGGTGTTGCAAAGCTGTGATGTAGTGGAACCAGCTTTGAATTCAAGTTTCCTGACTCCAGTCTAAACATCTCTTCCTTTTTATTAATAACCATAAAGATATGGTTTCACTATCTTGTTTATTTATTCTTCCTTGGCCTTCCTATGCTATGCTACTGACAATTTTGCTTCACATAATGGTTGGCACATTTCAAAAGTAGAGCCAATAGGACTTGCAGACTGATTAGATATGAACTGGAACGTGAAAGAACAGAGTGAAGACTGACTCCAAGGTTTTTGGCCTGCACAACCAAAAGGACAGAAATGCCATTTACTGAGATGGAAAAGAAGGGTTATGTGCAGTTTGAGCAGCGGGAGGATCAAAAATTCGATTTCGGGCATGCTAAATTTGACATGCCTATTGCACATCCAAATGGAGATGTATAGTTAGCAGCTGGATAGAAGACACTAGAATTTGGAGGAGAAATATAGAGACATAAATTGAAGATTTGTAAATGGTATTTAAAGCCACAAGATTGAATGAGACCACACAGAGCAATAACTTTCATACCTTTGACCTCAACTCAGGATACAAAATGTATTTTACATATTGACCAAATACATGTATATAACTTCAAAGTTTCCAGAAGCAAATTTAACTTCCCATGTGTGATACACTATTGCAACTGCCCTTTATACAATTAATAAAGGGCCACAAGGTGGGAACTGTGGTAAGGGAAATATATATATATATATAACCAGCCATTGTTCCCTAGCTTGGTCTCCTATAATATAATTGCCTACTACTCAGGAGTCATAGAGCTGATGGTCATGAAGATTCTCAGCTTTCTTCATTGCTCCCATGGATAACTTCACCCTTGTGAAACCTCAGCCTAGTTTTTGAGAGATCTTCCAGGCCCTGCATTCTGGTGAAACAGCTGAGCCACTCAGACCAGTGGCCTCCACCCAAGGACCAACTCAGCAAAGAAGACAATTTCTATACCCATATGGTTCCACCCTTAATCCAGCCAATCAGCAGATCCAATTGCTTAGCCCTTTGCTCGCCAAACTATCTTTAAAAACCCTTTCTCCCAAATTCTTGGGGAAATGGATTTGAGAAATTCCTCCTGTCTCCTTGCTCCTTGTATGGCACCTGCGACATTAAACTCTTTCTCTGCTGTAACCCCTGCTGTCTCAGTGTATTGGCTTCCTCTTGAGCAGGGGGCAATGAACCTGGTAAGGCTGTAACACTATTCTTTCTCTTCTACTTAATTGTCTCTTTAAATTTTTCCCTTCCAACTCAATTGATTTTTTTAACCCAGTAACAGTTGCAGCCTACACTTTGAAAATCACTGACAATTACTGACATAGGACATTAATTGCATAATTGCGGCAGAAGAAGAGATCAAAAGACTAGTCATTGGCACTGTAAAGATAAGAAGACAACTAACAAAGCAAACTTGGAGCAGCCAGAGCTGAGAGAACTAGAACAGAGGAGCCCTGAACACTAAGTGAAGAAAATGTTTCAGGAGAGAAGGAAGTGCCAGAATATGTCATTTGCTACTGAGAGGTTGAGTCAGATGAGTATCAACCTTTGAATTGGCAATACCTAGATCACTGAAACCTTGAGAACAGAGCAATTAAGATAAAATGGTGGGGATAAAAGCCTGATTCTAAAGATAAATAGATGGTTACAGCACGTAGATACATTGCTTATTGCTGTAAAGGCGAGCAGGGAAATGGGACCACAACAGGTAGGAGATGCGGGGGGACAGATGTTCTAGTAACTGGATGCAGAAGAGAGTGACAACTGTAGGAAGGAGACCTTGCGTAGGTTGGAGGAGTCAACTCAGACGAGGTGGACAAGACTAGAGGAGTAGGTGGGCACAGGTACAGATTGGTTGGTAGATGTGTTGTTCAATACACGTGGAATTTCTCTTCTGATTGTTGATAGCTTAATAAAATAAGAAGCTGAGAATGAGGGGAGGGAGAGAGGTGCTGGTGCTTTGAGAGGACAGGAGCGGGTGCTGTCATCAAGGAGGGTGCTACGCCCCACCCCCGCCCGCGACTTCCCACACGGATGACGGCTGTATCTTTCTGCTCGTGACTTCCACCCTTGCCTCCTACAGTTTTTCTACACAGTCACCAAAGTTATTTTTCAAAACTTAAGTCAGACAGTGTCAACCCCAGTATTTCCCCCACTCAGAGCAAAACCCAAAGTTCTTGCCTATGAAGCCCTCCGTGACGCAGCCCCTGATTCCCGATCCCCCTCGCGCTTGCTTTGCTCCGGCCCCCTGGCTTCCTGGCCGTTCCTCGGTGTCCTTAAGAGTCAAACATTTCCCTCCGTTTCCTCACTTCCTCTGTGGCTTCGCTTACCGGTGACTTTCTTAGAGAGGCTGTCTTTGACCACTTTGTGAAACAGCGTTCTTGTCGATGTCACCTTCCGCCACTTGGTTTTTGCTCTTGGCACGTATTGCTATTTGTGGCAGAGACATTTACGGCTCATTAAATATCCATTTGCCACCCTCCCCTTCACCCCCTTGCAATTAGGTTGGGCCACGTGAGCAGCCCGGGGGCTGGGAGCAAAAGCTGCATGCACACTTCTAGGCAGAGGCATTTGAGAGCCGAGTGCGGCCCTGCAGCTCTCTCTTCCCCTGCCGCAGCATCTAGGCCACATGGTGCAGGGGTGAAGCCACGCAAAGGAAACAGCTTGAATCGCCGTCACCTCATTGGGAAGCTGCCCGGCTCACTGGATTTTCCCAAGGTGAGAAATAAACTTCCTTGTGTTAAAACACTGAGCTTTCGGGGTTAGTCTGTTCCCACAGGACGATACAGTACGTTTTACGGACTAAACTGTGTCTCCGCCCCCACCTCCCACTCCCAATTCATGTGATGAAGTCCTGACTCCCAGAGCTTCAGAATGTGACTATATTTGGATACAGGGGCTTTAAAGAGGTGACTAAGTTAAAATGAGGCCATTAGGGTGGCCCTAATCCAATGACTGGTGTCCCTGTAAGGAGAGATGATTAGGACACAGACACGCACAGAGGAAGACCATGTGAAGACAGGAGAAGGCAGCTGTTTGCAAGCCAAGGACAGAGGCCTCGGAAGAAACAAAACCTGCCAACACCTTGATCTTAGACTTCCAGCCTCCAATACTGTGAGAGAATAAACTTCTATTGTTGAGGCCACCCAATCTGTGGTACTTACTGTGTTATGGCAGCCAGAGCAAATGAATGCAGGACCCTAATACACCATCTGGCATGTTTGTTTGTATTGTTCTTTCCTCTAGAATGTAAGTGTATTATGAAAGCGAGGATGTTGTGTGGTCCAACGCTGTATCCAGAGCACTTAGAATTGGGCCTGACACCTAACAGATGCTCAATTAATATTTGCTGAATATCTGCATCCTGTATTTTAATTAATTTTTTCAAAGAAAATCTTTTCTGGGCTCCACTCATTTTGCTAACTTTCCCTAAAATAATTTTTTAGACTCCTCTGAAACTTCATTTTTCATTTCTAGTTTCGCTAGTTTACATTTCTTTCTTGAGGTAATGTTGATGTGAATTTGGATAAGGCAATTTTGTTCAATTTCTAGTATTCAGTTTTTTTCTCCTTAATTTCCATTGTCTCCTCTCCTTTGGTTTTCTGAGTTCTTTTCCCAAGTTTTAGATTATAGTTTGTGTTTTCCTCTTTCTTGGTAACATGGCCATTTCTGCCTTAAATCCTTTCTAG
>RJWJ010025294.1:0-24001 GCA_004363605.1 Indri indri
AGGGTCACGTGTTCAAAGCTTCCCTCCCACATTCCTCTCCTAATTGTCAGCAGTGTAGGAACCAGGCAATCAGACCCTCAGAGCCCACAGATGTTTCTCTGTGTGGGTAATTCCCTTGCAAGTAATAATACCTTGCACTTTCACACTGCATTTAACTTTTCAAAGTGTTCTCATCAAATATATTATCTCCTCCCTGAACTGTTTGCAAAGCAGGAACCAGCTTAGCAAAACAAGAGACCCCAGTTAATACAGTTAACTGTGAAGTGTGTATTTCATTCCCAAATCATAGCTTGCATGTTCCTTCGCATTTGATTTGTTAAAGGGCCTTCAAAGGGTCTATTATTTAATTGCATCTTCACAGTAACCCTATGAAAGCAATCGGGTGGATAGACACACACTCAGTTTCATTGTACAGATGGGGACGTAGAGCCAGAGGGGCAAGTGATTCATGCACGTGCCTCCTTAGCAAGTACAGGATTTTGTGAGCCTTAATCTAGCCCACAACTTCACAGTGACTCCCATAGTGTAGATTAGTTACACAAGGATACCCGATGAGAGTTAATTATGAGTAATATTACATTTCATATCATTAAATCCACTTAAATTGAATTCGACTGCTCTTAAACTCCATTGCTTCATCATAGAAATTAAACAGGTTTAAATACCCTGAAACTAAACAACTTTCTATAAAACACAGAGTCCTCTGCAATCCTCTCCTCACCCCCCTTTTCTCCCCTCTTTTAAAGGAAATGTAAGAGTGTTAGGTCAGGGACTGCTAAAATAACATTTTATGTCGGGAAGATGCCATTGCTGGGTCCCCAGGGTGTGATAGGGTCCTGCCAGCCTGAGAGATTGTGTCTTATCAGAGCTCTAAAAGCATTATCTAAAATTACAAGCATATCTTTTAAACCACTTAAGATCTAGAATACTGATTGGAATTTTTTTCTTTAAAGAAGCAAAAAAAAAAAAAAAAAAAAAAAATGCATACAGCCAGAGAGCTTTGGTACCAACTCTAAATTGTCAGTGAGTTAGTGAAAAACGTGGCACACGCCATAGAAACACGTGGCCTGAAGCTGCCCAGGAGTGTACTTATCTGTTTGACATCAAGCACATTTATTCAATGTGTGCAAAGCCAGAGGAAATACAAAATGGCAGGGATCATTAATTACAAGGCTGACATGCCCATCCCTGCCTCAGACTTCTAAACACCGAAGAAGGAATGAAACTAGTGATAAAGGGGTATTTTTAAAGAGTCTTCTTTACTTGAAGTGTTATTTGGAGAAGACCCTACAAGAGGTCAGGGAATGCTGAAAAAGAAACACGAGGATTACTGTTCAAAGGCTAATTATAGCCTATTTGCTTTTTAATAATACCTTGAAAACGAAAATGCCTATGTCCCTCTCTACCTTTGCCGCCTGATGGTCCTTTTTCCTTGGCTCAGGGTAGGACAATGTGGCCCGTTATTGTCCCAAGAAAGAAAGCCCATTGAAGCTCACTGTTGGGTCAGCCCGCCTGGAGGAAACCACACAGCCTGAGGAAGTGCTAACTCTAAATTAACATTGGAAGATCACCTGAATGGCGGAAGGAAATCTTTGTTGGAGATTTTCTAATTACGGAGACACGGACAAGCTGATTAACAGGGGAAGAAGGAGAAGTGGTTCGTTAGCAAATGCTCCAGAAGGAAACATGGAACCTTTCAACTGCAGGAGTTATAGAAAAAGGTGAAATTTTGAAAGAGTGTGAGCTGAGCCCTCCCCAGGTCCAAGGGACATGGTAATAAAGGTATTAACCCACATTGTTGGGGAACAGCAGGAGCCCTCCCAACCCAGGGTCCTTGCTGGCACCTTGACTATTCAATAAAACAAACAGAATAGAGATGAGGGAGCATGGCAGGGGTGCAGCATAAACCCTGCTTTTATTAAAGTACTAACTTCCCTGATTAAGTGGACAGATTTGATTGATGTGGTTCACTGTTCTGAAGCTAATTAGTAAAAGGTAAGTAATTATTCAGCTGAAGTGCATATTAAAGAAGATAAAGCAATGTAATGACTAGCATGGCTCCAGGAGGACCCTTCCCAGTGTTGAAACGGCATCACCCGTGAAGATTCATAGAAGCCATCCTTCTCTTTCCCCTTCCTTAAGCTGTCATTGTTCTTGCACCAAACGATGTCTAAATGTTCTTCGTGAGCAACATTTTGAAGTGGTTGGAATTGAACCATACAATTGCATGCAAGTTGTTTAGAAACGTTCCCGAGGTACCATCTGCCCCCTAATTGTGTGAATTTACATGACTTCATCAGAGCCGATTTAGGCTAACATTTAAGTGTATTCATTCTTATGTGATCATAATATTCCATGGAAGAAAATTGGAGCACCAGGGAAGATAGATACAGGCTGAACAATAACCATTATAGCATTATGTGAACTCTTAGTTCCAAAGTGGAAAATCTTCACTTTCAATAAGAAGACAAAACAAACTTGACAACTTTGACTGTATATCGTGCATTAGACTTGCACATTAATTCAACAAATCTTACCAACATCATTAAGAGACTCTTGAAATTTTGGTTCAGTAGAACTACCAATGTCAGCTTTTTATGTAGGTCAATTTTTTCAGTTAAGAAGATATGAAAATAATGTATAATATATGCCAGTATTGGCAGTTAGGAGAGCTGGACTCCTGTCCTGATCAGCCAACTAACTAGCTGTGAGATCTTGGTTTATTTCATTGTTTAACCTCTTCAGGCCTCCAGTACCTAATAGTAAATTTTGCCTTAGCCACTTCATTGTTGTTCTTTTTTTTTTTTTTTTTTTTTGAGACAGAGTCTCACTGTCTTGCCTGGGGCGAGTGCCGTGGCGTCAGCCTAGCTCACAGCAATCTCAAACTCCTGGGCTCAAGCAATCCTACTGTCTCAGCCTCCCGAGTAGCTGGGACTACAGGCATGTGCCACCATGCCCAGCTAATTTTTTTTCTATATGTATTTTTAGCTGTCCAATTAATTTCTTTCTATTTTTTTGGTAGAGACGGGGTCTCGCTCTTGCTCAGGCTGGTCTCGAACTCCTGAGCTCAGAACGATCCGCCCGCCTCGGCCTCCCAGAGTGCTAGGATTACAGGTGTGAGCCACGCGCCCGGCCCCATTGTTGTTCTTAAAATCCATTCACTTCTTTTCCTTATTCAGATAAAAGGGGGTACTTTATAACATAAAAACCCAGTATCACTAGTAATCCTTAGAAAGACAGAATTAAAGCAGCATATGCCCTGTTATCAGTTAATACTTTCTCCTGACCACCAAATTTTCCGTTGAGAATTAGGGACACTTATTGTATTCTGGTCCTCAAGATTGTTTCTCATATTTGAACAATAAAATACAATTTAGGGGAAACGAACTAGCTTAAAACAATCTGAATTAATACTAGTTTGGGATGGTTTTGAAGGTAACCTGATGAAATCATTAATATAAAAGGGGAGGAGATGCCCGAGAAATTTAACACAGATTTAATCATTAGTACTGAAGGTTATGACCTTACAATTGCATTTTATTATGTCATTGTTAACAGTCCTTTTAAACATCACTTTAAAAAGCAATAAAGAAAGTGGTTACACTGTGGCGATCACAAATGTATAAATATATAAAAGGAAGAAATGGTGCCTTGCTGCTGAAAGAATGTGTACATGCGGTTTGGGATGAAATTTCTAGGGACAGCGTCACATAGGAACAAGAAGTGTCACAGTTTAAAACAACCTGGGTAGCAGGTACAATTATGTGTTCTGGGAAGCTGACAGAATTTTGAAGTTGTAACTTGAGTGATCAGGAACACAGATCAAAGATGCCTATAAAAATTATAAATTAATTTGCTTAACATAATGTGCATGGAAAAAACATATAATATGTCTAAAATCAAGGTACTTTGTATAATATCTAATTTTAACTATATAAATAAAGTTTATAAATCTAATAATTTGATTCTTTCACCGAGATCCCCAAATATTTACATATTCAAGTTGGTCAAAAAAAAAAAAAAGTGGATCTTCTCACTAAAAAATTGGAGATTATTCTGGCTTGCGGTAGACTCAGGCTTCTCAGCATAAATGAAATATGTACAATGAAATAAATGAAACGATTGCTATAAAAAAACTAGCAAGATACCAACAGTGAGCCTGAGGCTGTTTCCTCTTTCTTAAATGACAAATTAGCACCAAACAGATTTTCTCTTTGAGGTCATCCAAAGGACTGAAACTTTTCTCACTCTGTGAGTCCCTGCCCAAAGACTTCTTTAAAAATCTCACATGCTACCGGCAGGGTGGGATTCAGTTCAAGTGGACCCCTACGAGGGATCTATATTTAGCCTCCTTTCTGGCATCAAAATTTTGTGGCTCTGAGAAGCAAGAAGCAGCCTCACGAGCAAAGAACATGACTCCAGTTTTACAGGTTAGGGGGTTTAATCTGTTGCTTTCTCATACTGCTGGCTGAAGTCTGGCAAGATTATTTCAAGGGTACCATTTACTGCCTTTCATTTGTACTAAAAGCCTGGGCCAGGCTTCAGTCTGCACTACCTGTCTCCTCTCCGTTTACCTGTTCTTGTCCCATTTAAACATTTGTAGTCCCAGATAACAAGGCAGACAACCTGCGTGAGGAGAAGAATTGGCTGAGTGTGCATGAGCCACTGCAAGCCTGTCAGCTACCTGGCTCCAGGCGGCCTTTCCCATGACAGCTTTATGGCCAACACTAAAGAAGAATCAATATAAGGGCAAGGGGTTGACATTTCATTTTCTAAAAAGTGATCCATTGAGGACCAATCACCAAGCACTGTTTATCAGCCTTGGGAAGTGACATTTGTTTTTTAATGGGGGGAGGGACAGGAATCATCGCTGGGTAACTCGACAGGCTCAATTCTCTAAGGTGGGGACTCATAATTGGAAATCCGATGCATCCTGCTATCAATCCTGCCTTATATAATAAAGTGATCAATAAAAGCAGAGAGGAAATTAAGTCATCAAACATGAGGATGCGATTTTCTATTGTCACGGCTTTTAATAAACTTGTCTCTTTACATTACATTTTCATGTGGTTTCCTTTCTTTTTGTCAAAGCCAATGTTTTAAGCAGAACATCCAAAAGAAACTTATAATAAGGCAACTTATTTCTGATTACTCGAGTTTGACAGCTGTATTCAGGACCACTTAAAATAAAACAGAAACAAAAAACAAAAAAATCTAAATGAAAGGAGGACTACAACTAGAGAATGTTTCTAACCAACATCAAAGAGATGGCCAAGACACAGATAAGACCCATTTTCTGCAAAGAAGTGTTCTGAGCATCACATTGGGCTGCACTTTCATCAAATTTTTTTTTGAGGTGGAGGCAATTAACAAAACTTATTAATATTTCTATACACTGTAAAAATTATAGAGACAGAAATATGTAAAACTAAAAGCTCATGTAATTTCTACATACTCCCTCATCCTGCTCCCTGTCCCCACTATCAGATGGGTATATCCTAGTGCTTATAGTTCCCCAAGTATGTGCATGCATGGCATGTGCACACACACACAACATTAAGTGGTAATGAACAAGAAAGAGGGTCATCTTGATTGGCTCCCAAAATCAAATGCCAGGGAAGGAAAGAACACAGGGGAGTGAAATTCTATTCAGGTCAAGTTGAAGTTTCCAAAGGCCGAGGTATACTGCTGTTTAGGGTACAGCGGGCATGTCGATGTCTATATGTATGTTTTTTAAGTGTGTATTACAGCAACAGGGATGAGTATTTATTGTGAATTTAACTTCTTCAAGATGGGACTCACTACTCTAATCAAACACCTATTTATAGATTTTGCACCAAAAGGAATAAACACAATGACAAATATAGATGTCTGGGCAGAATGTGGAGTTGTTCTACACTGTGTTGTTATTAGTGTGAACATAATTGGTCCCTATATACCAGGACACTTTGGAGAGTGAGGGTGGGGGCACGATATTAAGAAATACATGTAACAACTGGGACCATCCAGGCAAACTAGATTATATGGTCATCACCCTAATTATAATGCATGTCAGAGTGAAGTAAAAGCATGGTGACTTGCCCAGGCCAGTGAAAATAGCCAAAGGCATTATTGTGACATTGGTGAGATCATCGACGGGCAGAGAGGGACAATGGAACAGACGCTGTTCTGAGAGCCAAGCACAGCCACCAGTGGGGCCAGCAGTAGTGGCGCTACCACTGCAATGTAACGACGCTGGACAAGCTCTACATCTTCCTAGTGTCACTTTCCTCTTCTATAACACGAAAATCTTCCGATTTAAGAGGATCATTTTGACATCCCCAGGTTCTGCCCTTTTTCACCAAAAGCCCCATCTTGTGAAACAGTTGATGGCATACAGGGGCAAAGGTCAGGAAAGAGGCAGCTTCTCACACATAGAAAACAGAGAAGGCCTAGATGTGGGCACAGGGTGATGATTCTGCTGGAGCCTCTGGTTAGTGTGGACAAGCAAATTTACTCTATTCAAGGATTAATAAAAAAAATTAGCAAATGGAGGCAACAACAATAAGAAAAACTAGTTCAAAAGAATATGCGGCCAAGCTGCTATTATTTCTCTCTCCTTTTCAGATTATTTTCTTAAGGATCAGGTTAGATTGTAGGGGCTCATAGGATAAGTAGTCTGCGATTTGAGATTCATTTCCAAGAGCAATGCCATGCCTACAATCTACTCTGTGGATATTCTCTGGAAATGCTGGCGCCCTTTCCTGAGGGAAGATTGTGTGTAGTACCTATTTGTTTGCTTTAGTTACCATTATTATTAACCAATGTCAGGTTGAAACACCTACTGTGTGCTGCATTGTCTATTTTGCCTATCAGAAGTCTTCTGTCAATAACTGTTCAAGGCAAACAATGAATATCCCTATTTTATAAAAGAGAAATAGAGACTCAAATATGTTATGTAATGATAGCTGGCAAATGGCAGAGCTCAAATTTTGGGCCCCGCTTTTCTTGCCTTTAGCAGTAAGCCCAGGCTTAAGAGAGAGATAAATGTAACACCTTACAGCTTAGAGAATCTAGAAAGCTCGCATTGGCTTGTTGTTCAGTTTGGTTTCCTGGAATTAGCTGGGTCTTTCTTGAACTCTCAGCAGTGAGGACTGTCACCAAGGTACAGGTGGCAGCTTTGGTAGGGATGTGGGAGGAAGATCAAAGCAACCAGGAGGGAGCTTGGGATGCAAAGGCCATGTTTATGATGCTAACCAAAAGCCTTAGCTTTGTGCGAGGAGACAGAAAGCTCCCTCCTAAAAAAATGGGGAATGGGAGGGGCAGTGCAATTGAGTGGCTTCAGTGCTTACCTCCGGCTGATGACAAAAGCTGCGATGAGAATGACCACTAGCACCACACTGCCTGAGACAGAAACCAGAAGGACTGTGGAGTTGGCCCCATCTCCAATGATCCGGGAAGGCACTGGGAATGACAATTACACAGGGGTCACGTCTGGGAAAGTACAGAGAAATAGAACTTCTGAATGGGTGACAATTTTCAACTTTGTGTAGTCATTTGGAATGTTCACAGCCTCTCTGGCCCTTCGTTAAGTATTCATGCAACAGCATTTTCTAAGACAGCTTTAATGAGACAAAGACATTCTTTTTATAATTGTATGAAGAACTTCAAACAGAAGACTCATGAAATCCCACGGTAAACATAATTCATTGTTTTCTTCTTCTTTTCCTTTCTAGCCCCATCCTAACATTAAACGTAACGATCAAATGTATTCCTTAGTGAGAAAGACACTTGGATATTTCAGAAAGGGCAGTAGTTTTCAATGTACCTGCTTCCTCCATAGCTATCAAAAACCTGCCTACTATTGCCCAACTCAAAAACCACTTCCTCCTGGTAGTCTTCTTGGATAATCCCAAAGGATGTCAGTCCCCTTCAGACTCAACTCTACTTTCTCTTCTGCTTTTTTCCCCATTTTTATGTTATTTAATAATTTGTGAACAAAATTACTTTAAAGAACTGATGTTGAAAATTCTGCCCCATGGCAAAAATTCTACCCCACGGTCTTGTCGCCTCATTAAGTAGGCCCAATTTTGGTTTGTTAATTAAGGAAGTGGAGATGTCTTATGCAACCTTCTTGTTCATGGGCAGGCCCTTCTAGAAACATTTTTGACTTAATCAACCAGCTGGTTCAACTCACAATGCTGAAATGTTTGATATATTTGTCCAAAGGAGCTTTTTTAAAAAGAAAAAACAAAAAACAAACAAAAAAAAAAACTGACTTAATTTAAACAGATTCCTAGAAATAAGTAGAGGGAAAAATATTTTTGGCCCCTTCTTTAGTCTTCTCAGGGAGAAAGCTCCCTATCTTAATACAGAGTAGCTATACAACCCTCAATTAGTCAATTTAGTAATCCCATTTTTCATGATTTATAGAAGGCTCAAAATAAGGAAAAAATAGGCAACATTTTTCATTCATATGAAAAGATAGATCAGATATTATTATGAAAAATGCTCTTCTCGAAATAGCATGAAATTTTCTGAGTTACAGACATTGGCTATCTTATTTCAAGCAACGTTCATTGCAGCAGAACGTTTGCCTAGCCAAAAATTATGTACAGCTCCTTAGATTTCAGTGTAATGGGATTCACCCTGTACTATAAACAGAGCCTCAGAACTCATTGAGTCTGGGTGGTCCTTGTTACCTGTGTTAGTTGTGACCTCCAAGGGCTCACTGAAGTCTCCATAGCCAGCTGCTGTCCTTGCTCGCACGTGGAAAACATAGGAAGTCAGAGGGTTCAGGCCTTTGATATCCGTGTTCCTGGCAGCTGTCCGAACTATACGATAGCTTCGCTCGTTCTGATCCTATATTACGAGAAGATGAAATCAGAGAAAGTGGCAAAATAAATCCTCTGCTTACTCTAGGTACAATATTAAAGGAGCCGAGCTAGTCCACTCAGAAGTTGAAAGTAAATGGAGATTGATAAACTCTCTAAAGCTTATATTCTCTGGAATGTTGTAAGGACGGTCGTTACTTCTTACACATTGAAAGAAATGTGGAGTTCAGATACGATTGTTGTTGACACTGACCACATCCAGATCTTTATTCATAATCTTTTATGAAAAGAACATTAAATGATGGTTGGTGGCTTTTCTAGTTCCACATCCAGCAATGTAAAAGAAGTAACTGTAAGAAGGTCTCTTGCTTTTTTCTATTTTCTATCTAGAAAATGTCAAAAATGTTGTAATCTGGTTTCAGTGAAAAAATCCTATCCCTTTTTTGCTTTTAATAAGAAAGCCAATAAGTAATTATCTTTAAAAAGAAAGTAAAGACAATTGTTCATTTTCTAGACAACCTTCAATGCAAATAGCTCTCTTTAGATTTCTGTCCTTTAAGAGAGAGACAAGTTATTTGTAAAAATAATCCCTTTCTATAACTTCAAGAGGTTGAAGAATGTAATTTTCCTTCCCCAATTTTCTATTAAAAGTCATCAAAACCCACACCTTTCTTCTGAATAGCAGTGATCTACTTAAACAGATCATTATTTCAACTTTTAGGAGTCACTCTCCCTGATAGAAGGCTCATAGATTAGAACTTCTTAGCTATCTTGATTTCTATTACTAGAAAGAAAAATATAGTTATATTAGAACACAATATATTATTTTCTATTTTTTCAAGACAACTGAATAAATAATAAATAATCAGACTTAATTGAGAAACAAAAAACGTGTTTAGTTTTGGGATTTGCTGGTATTTTACAATTTATAACTGGCAAACACCTAAACAGAAGGGAAGCAGGAAGGGAGGGGAGGAAGGAGGGAGGGAGGGAAGGAGCCTTGCTCATTCAAGTCATACCTTCTCATAATATTTGACTTCATACTCCAAGATTACCCCATTGGGCCGATCTGGTTCCAACCAAGCCAGTGCCACACTGTATCTTGTGACTTCTTTAGCCTGGACCAAAGCAATGGATGATGGTGCTATCAGGGAAAAACAAAAGACAAAAGACATTTTACTTCAGGAAAAAGAAAAGTGTTTTTAGTGGTATCAGTCAATAATTTCATCTTATTTAAGAAAAGTATGAAGGATTGTTTTGTCTTCCTCCCAACCACTTTACTCTTCTCCAGTACAAAAGCACACCATTTTTAATCAATCTCTCCAATATATTTTTTATGCAGTTTGTCTTAAAAATACAACCTCTAAAGTATAAGCCTGGTGGGTCCACAGGTCTACTGTATCACTTTTGTGTCACCTGGAGCCATTCCTTATCTGTAGGTATAGACAGGACTGACTGGTTTTGACCTTTTGCAAGCCATGTCAGCCTTTGGAAGACTTCTTTTAAGCTCAGTAAAGCTACATCTCATCCTACCTCCAAGTATTATGAG
Organism: Indri indri; assembly: GCA_004363605.1. Taxonomy (NCBI): domain Eukaryota; kingdom Metazoa; phylum Chordata; class Mammalia; order Primates; family Indriidae; genus Indri; species Indri indri. Next base: position 10,363 of record RJWJ010025294.1, read on the forward strand.
TGTCATCTTACTTATCTTTAATTTTATATAAACAAGAGAATCTGCAAGTCTTCTATGAGTACTGTAACAAATGCAGGAAGGCAAACAATTTACATACTTTCCAATATAAATAAAAGTACTGCTTAATTATGGTAAGATTTTTCAGTTTGAACACAACCATACAAAAAATGATCAGCACAAATAAAGCAATGATGGTCTCCCTGGACACATATGGTGCTTTACAACTATTTTACAGGAGTTGACATGTTGCTTTTTGCTGTTGAGTAGTAAACCTTCCTCTTTCCACTGAGAAGAATACAGAAGCAACCCTCTTCTGGGCGTGTTACTGGAGGTGGGGAGCGAGACACGCTTCAGATTTATAAACCTAGGCTGCCTAACGCTTGCTTCTCCACTGCGGTGGCTGCATCTCCAGCCAGCTGCCATCAAGCTCTGCCATGACAGACAATGGCTGGTACAAATGTGCAATCTCCAGGGAAAAGAGAGAGCATTCACAAAATCCTTAATCTTATCTAACAAAGCTGGCCTGTAGAACCAGAGATTACGGGGTCTTCTTAAATCTAATGAATATTCTTTTTTGTTCCTGAACTGTGGAAATATGTGACAAAAAACGTCAAAATAATGGCCACTGAGGAACAACAAACGAATGTTGGGTCATCCTCCTGCCCTTCACCAATACACACACGACTACCAACCCCTAACTTAGAGGGAAAAGGAGAGAAAGGAAAATAAATTGTCACTGAAAATAGAATGGGAAAAGCTTCACACCTGCTTGACCACATCTGATGGGTACACTGACGGCAGAGAGACCAACCAGACGCACGACAGTCACACAGGGGAGTCTTACAGCTGAATCCAGTCCACAGGGACTGTCTACTGGAGGTGGGTATTTGGCAGCCTGGCATCTCTGTTAGGGATGTCTCAAGATGGTAGCACACGCACCCTCCCTATTTTTCTATCTTTCTCTCTCTCTTTCTCTCAATCCCAAAGCTGTTCCAGATTGGATCTCAGGCACAAACGCAAGGGAAAGACACAGTGGATACACATGTCCTCCATCAAAGGCAATCCCAAGGTTAGTAACACCAAACTGGGTGAACAAAGCTACACACAGCAGACATATGGAAGCCACTGAACATCTGAGGGAAATGAAAAACGGAAGTGTGCTCATTACGTGCATTAAGCCCCCCCCACCCCCCACACACACACATTTTCTCTCTCTCTGTCTTTACTGGTTGACACAGAGCCATCGTCCAACAACATGCAAGGGGCAACTTTCTTAAATACAGAGGTAGCAAGGAGGCTTAGAGAACTGCCTGGCTGTGAAAGTCATTTCACTCCGGGTAATAAATATATTGCCTAACAGAGGAGCACTTCGGCGTGCACTCCATAAAAGCGCCTCTTTAAACTCCGATGTTCAGGATTGGGAAATGACACAGAAAAGTGAAGTCATTAGAAGGAAAGCAGGAGGGAACAAAAAATCACAAAATTATAAAACGAACTTTCTCTCAGAGATGGTCTGTGGTCAGGTCCTGACAATCGCCAGATTCCTGGGGAAAGAATTGCCGCCTGCCCTCGGAGTGCGCTAAGGCTCTCTCTGGTTGGGTTATCGCTAAAGTGCTGCATGTGGGGAGCGAATCTGATTTCTATTTTAGAAGTTTGAGCAGCAGCGTTCATTCCTGCGGCCATTCAAAGAGAATATGAGCCCCACTGAGATGCTCAAAAAAATCTCAAGAAGGGAGTTAGCAATATAATCATGTTAAATAATAGAATATTTCTAAGTCAGCCCTACTTGGAAAAATGATATGCACAAATGTGAAAACAAACCAGCGGAGTGTACCTTGACTCCATTGTCATAAAAACGGAGGAAAATGAAGGATAAAAAGAGAAATATGAGTAAGAGGAAAGAAGATTGTATGAAAATATTAATAGAACACTATGCTGAGGACAATCAGAAGACTGCTAAGTTGACATTTGTCTTCAGGATCTACTATATAAATAAATGCAACCAGGGAAAGGTAGAATAAATAGATCTAATTCACTAAAAGTATTACATTGTGTGGCTGTAAAGTCTGAATTCTTCATTGAACAGATGTTCTTCGGAAGAGCATGTTATCAGGGCACAGTGACAAAAGCAATCCATGACCAAGCGAGGTTGGGAAAGGTACCGAAAACATGCCCCTGCATTGCGGTGTGACGTGGCAGTCACTCCCCACCCTTGAAGGAGAGCTTCTTACCCTCTCTGGCTTCTTACCAGTTTGAACGTCAGTTTGAAATAAGCTGGTTTTGCCATACTGCCACTTTGGAAAGCAGGCAACTTGGATGTCCTCCACATCATAAGCCACATAAAGGGCACTTCCCTCACCTTTTCTACCGGGTTTCCAAGAGAGCCTCCAGCTCTACATCTGGAAGCCATCGCCCTACTCTGCCTGCCTGCCCGTGGCTCAGTTCCCTAGATGAGGCATTTGCCAATGGCATGCTCCAATCTTTCTTCTACCCCAGTGGCTTCCAAGCATCAGACTTCCAAGCCATACATTTGCTGCCATATCCCTCTGCAACTTTTAAGACGATTGAAGTATCAGTTTTTCTTTAATAAATACAGTATTTTTAACTTCAACAGTTATAGTGGAAAAGCACTTTCCCATCAACTGGTATCAATGAAACCCTGTGATCACTCACAAATAATGGCAAGTAACCATAAAAATGAATATAATATGTAAACGAAATAATGTTGTCAATGTTAACTGGACATTCTGATGTCTCCAAGCTTTGTGAAAAACAGAGGTTAGCTAGTGTTAGAGAAGCAAAGGGTATCCGGCCACCAGCTTGAGATTGTGACCTTGGAGTGCTCACGATTACTGAGAGAGAATTGAAAAGAACCTAACTTGCACACAGGGTGATTCAAGATTATGTAACATTCACCTGTGTTTTCCCTCAAATCATCTCTGATGGCACCACCGGTATGTTTACACACATTAGTAAACAATGCCCAACCCAACTCCGTTTAGAAATGTCTTAGATTCTGAATTGCAATACCACAGGGGCTCTGCCCTTTGCTAACAGAATTAGAAGAGGAGTTAACAGAACAATAAAATAACATTCTGAATGAATGTTGCCCCTAAGTACATATGGCTCAATAGAAGGTTCGGCCAATCAATGTCTTAGTTCAAAAGAGGGCTCCTAATCGTAGTAGGAATTTTGGTCAATATAAAATGATCAAGCAGAAAAAAAGGTCTTCAGTTGCTGTTCGGTTCTTTGCCTTGCATCTCTGAAACCTTGCAGAGATAAGGTTCTTCCTCAATATTGACTTATCCACTAGACACATACTTCATGAGCACCTATGGAACAAGGCCAAGGTGGGGAACAGGGAAGTAAGGCCAAATAGAATACAATCTTTGGTATTTGATTAAGTACCATCTTATACTTTAGCCTCCTCTTAACTAAATAACAAAAAAAAAAGAAGGTGAGGGCATTTTTATAATAGTCTTACAGTCTTCCTGTTAGCACTCTTTTTATTCAAATTCTCTAATAGCAATGGGGAAAAGTAAGAGAAGGGCCCTTCCTCATCACATCTGTAAACACTCAATAGCTAGGGGCTGATGTACACATCCTCACTAAGAGACAAAATGAGCTGTAGATTGAAAGCATTTCTATCTACTCACAGACTGACTTCATAAAGGAGTGTTTGTATTAGGACAGTTTTGTGCCCCTGGACAAAAGAAAGCATTCTTTAATGGCTAGAATGTAGACACAATATACAGTAAGGTGAGCTGTCATGCCAGTTGACAGCAGTATGGTTGGAGAAAGACGATGGAGATAAAGATCACAAAGGTGAGCACTACTAAAGGGTAGTTTTTAAAAAAAGACGTATGATTTAATTCAGTTAAGCCCTTAATTTTCAAACTTTTGAAGCATAATTTCCAATGACTGATAGATGTCAATTTTCCTGTTCTGAGATTCCTGCACCTGAGACCATCTTTTCCTCTTACTCCCAAGGGGATTTCAGCAGTTTTTAATCCAAAATATGCCCTTCATTTTTTCTTTTTTGCTTACAAATCATACTGACACATCCACTAAACGGTGCTCAATAAATTTGTCAAATGAATAAAAGTGAACTAAATGTTAAAATTGACATAAAAATTCTTTGTAAACAGTAAAAACTTTTCTAAATATAGAGTACCAGAAGTAAGCCATCCTGAAAACAACTTTCCATTGTCACCTGTTTCAGATGACCTTTTGTGGGTTCGCTTTTGCTATTTAGGTTAACTAAGACATTGACAATTCGAGGTGAAGCAAATGATGGATCTAATTATAAATGGAGTCTCTGTTTCTAAAGTATATGTGATGCTTCTGAACATTTTTCAAACACACACAGGCTGTAAAATGTCATTCAAATGTAAGTTAACATTAAAACAAGGCTTCGCTGCACCTGCTATAGACAGCATTTTGAGGTTCTGCTCTTTCAGTTGATGAAAGTGTTGACAATTTGCTCAGTGTTTCTCCTCCATCTCTGCAGGGCGTATGCAAATCGTTCTCCCGATTTCCTAGCTACCAAGGTGCAGTGGTGTGAGATTCCCAAGTCATAGTCCTAAACCAGAAAGGATCCTAAGCAACCCTTTGTTTTCTAAGACCAGAATTTTCCTCCAAAGGTGCACTAGAGCAAACAATGCCAGTCACTGCCAGCAGAAGCCATTAGGTACTGCATATGCCCCTGAACAGCCACCAAAAGGACATATTGTTGAAACATGGCGGTAATACAGTAAACAGCCCTCTGCAGTCAGAGTAGAGGCAGAAAGATGAAGCATTTGGGACAGATTCTCTTTCTACATACCCATTGGAAACAATTGAAATTGCAGTAAAATATCATTTTTTTTAATGATGGAGCAAAAACCAAAAAAGGATTGTTAATGGGTGCAAAAATATAATCAGATAGTTAGAAAGAACAATATATGATAGCACAGCAAAGTGACTATAGTCAACAATAAGTTAGGGTATACTTTGAAATAACTAAAAAGGTGGAATTGGAATGTTCCTAACACAAAGAAATGACAAATGCTCGAGGTAATAGATATCCCAATTACTCTGATTTGATTATTACACAGTGCATGCCTGTATCAAAACATCACATGTACCCTATAAATATATACAACTATTATGTACCCATAATAATTAAAAATTTAAAAAAAATTAAAAATGTTATGTTAAGGGCAAAAGAAAAAGAGGATAGAATGGAAAAACAAGCACCACATGTACTCACCATCAAATTGGTAGTAACTGAACAACACATAAGTGTACATATAAGAATAACATCGGGTAGGGAGGGAGGGGGAAGGGGGAGGGGCGAGGGGGAGGAGGGGACGGATACATGCATACACAAAGGGTGCAATGCGCACCCTCCGAGAGATGGACACGCTTAGGACTGGGACTTGGGGGGAAGTGGGGGCAAGGGCAACATACGTAACCTAAACATCTGTACCCCTATAATAACAAACAATAAAAAAAAAAAAGAAAAAGAGGATAAAAAGAAAAAATCACCAAAACTTGGCAGTTGAATATCTGAACTTTCTAACAGAAAGCCAAGATAAATTTCACCCCCAAATAATTTTGTATTCAAAGTTCCACATACCCCTCAGAAAGAGAGAATGCTTTCTAAATAGAATCCCCATTTGCTGTGTACCTGTGGTTGCATTTGGTTTGAGTGCAGACCACAATGCAGTCAGAAGGCACATGTGGGTTTTATCTCTGTGTGTGTTTTTGATAAACAGAAACACACAGATTATGGGGCTCTCTCATGACTCTCCAACAGTGGTACATTTCACAAGGAAAAATTACAGGAGATGCTTTGATGTCAAACAGAGGTGGCTCCCTTTAAGAAAATGGTAAATTTAACTTTCTTTGGTTCAAAGCTCAGCAGTTCTCCTTGCTCCCCACTGATGCAAATGCTGCAATTTTCTTTTATTCACTTCCTCAATGACTTGCCATTAAACACCTACAAGTCATTTTACCGCAGCAGTTCGGTACTTGTGACACCCAAATGGGATGGAGAGGAGAAAAAGAGATAGGGAGGAAAGAAAAAGAAGGATTCACTTGGTTCCTGGACTGGAAAACTGTTTTCTTGAGTCTTGCATCGCAAGCAATGAATTAAAAACAGTTTGGGGGAACTCGGGGTGGGGGAAAGGGACACAGCTGAAACCGACTGACTGCATTTCATTACTGGTTCAAATTAGGGGGGCAGGGGGGAGGTGAGGCAGGAAATAAACAGATGCAATGAAAGGTCCCCAGCCTGTGGGCAAGGAAGAGTGAAAACAGCCCTTTATGAAAGTCAAGAAACCCGAACTCCTGGATGTCATTGGTACACAATGGCCAGTGTTTGGAGGGAAGATGATTTCTTAACCACAGCAGGGGTTACCTTTCCCCTCCTCAGGATCTGGATTTAAATAGATGATGTTTACTCAAGGGGTCTTTCACTGATAGGAAAAATAAACCCACAGTTTATACAACTCTCTGCTTAATGCAAATAGCATATTTAAATTTAATTACTTGGAGCTTAAGGTGGTTTTTGTTCCCTATTTCTTTCTCAATCACGCTGTAGCTCTGATCTGTTCTTTATCAAAGGTCTGTGCATTTTAAAATGCTGTCAAGCATCAAAATTAAATGCTTCAGAGCACTAATGATAGCCTTGTGATTAACGGTTTTGTGTCTCAGAGATACTAAGAACTCTGGTGCTAATATTAATTGCTTTCTTCCACATTCCACCAAATGGAGAGAAAGATTTCTCCTTTCGAGCATAGTAATACCTATAGCACCAAACATCACCGAACAGTTTCTATGGTTTCTTTTTACTATTATCATTGCAGTATTTTATAGCACAATTTACAAAGTGCTTTCACACACACATGATGTTGTTTGCAGCACATTCTATCAGCTGGGTCAACCCCTCTGCTATTTTTTAAGTAAAATCATTAAAAGACTCAATCCTCAACCAGCCCTCCTGGATACATTACCCACTTAAGACTGAGCTCCTTACCCCACAGCTTTTAGTTGCTGTGTCATTAATCTACATGAGCAAATTTCCTCATAGTCAAGAAGTGAAATAATGTTTAAAACAAACATGCAAAAGGTATAGAAAAACTTGATTATTCTAGAATTGATACAGATTTTTTCCCTATTTGACAAAATTTTAGAACCAAATTTTCAACCAAAACCTTCAAAAGACTGAATTAAATTAAGTGAACTTCATTTAAACACGGAAGTATTTATATTTATTAAGCTTATACTTCAAATGTTTGAGGGATCTGTCTTTTTTTTTCCCCTAAAGTGATTTCCAAGGTCAATATGGAGTCTATTTTAAACAAATACTATAAAATAAAGCAGGGCCCGGTAACACTTACTAAAGGATACAATTGACCCATACTTCCAATGATTTTAACACTCTGAATTTGGAGCACGAAGAATGCTTTAACTCACTCACTCAACAGTAAGACTTTGCAAAATCTTTAACAGAGTTTTTATTTTTGGTTTAGTAGGAGACCAAAATTTTACAAGACTTTTATTTTCCCCCAGATAGATGAGATGGTCCATCTTCCCCCCACCCCCCACCCCAACCCCCAGTGATGAGCAGCAGATTATTTTTGGCAAATTCTTTACAGAGAACTATTGATAAAATTTTCAATAATGGCATGTGACGCTGTTCTTAGCCTTCGTGTTAAGTGTTTGCATAGGGAAGCTGAAGGTGTTGGGATTGGCCTCTTTGTCTAAGCTTCAAAAAGATATGCTGTCTTCCCCTAAATACTTGTTTCTGGATGAGCTGCCCAGACAAGGACTGCATCCTTAGACTCCTTTGTTCATGTGACTAAGTTTTAGGCAATGGAATGTGGGTTGAAGTAACTACTCCTCTTCTAGACTTGATCCATAAATCACTCCCTGTGACCTTAAATTGCCTGGAAGCCAACCCACAATCTGCCATGAGCAGGCCGATGCCCCAGGCCCATCTTAGAAGCCACATGTCAACCTCTCCTCATCACCACCAACTGGATGCGACTTAAACAGGAAGTACTTTTCCATTGCGATAACCCACTGACTGACATTTGGGGTTATGGCAGGTACCCATTCAAGTGAAGTGGAGCCATTTAGCAAAAAAGGACACATTTTCATGTAATAACTGCCTTAAATGAAGTGCAGTGATATTGTGGCCCCCAGAAGATGGGACTGTGGTTTGAAGCTGCCTGAATGGCCTTCGGGTCCCCTACTGGGAACTCAAGCTCCTGGTCATGCACGATGAGGAAATAGCTACTTATTTGTGAGGAGCTGCAGTGGGCTGCCCTGAGGTCATCAAAGCCAGTGTCAGAAGCTATGCAACTTTGTAGGGACACAATCACAGACACCAGTCTTCCAACAGCGGATGAATTCAGCAGAATCACAAAATACTGGGCCAAAAGACTCAGCTGAACTTATGTTAATGTCAAATGGAAAAAGGCAGTGGGGTTCTCAAAATGGCTTGGTTGAGTTTCCTTTTTAGAAGAGAGTTTAGTCTTCATTGCACAATTAACAGCTTAAGCAGTTGAAGACTTAGGGCATGCGAATTGCCGCTAAAGAGAGAATGGGTATTTTTTCGTGTTGATTTTCCTGAGTTCTAAGTAGATTCTAGTTATCAAAAAAAAGTGGGCAAAGGACATGAACAGAAACATTTCAAAAGAAGACAGAATAAGGGCCAAAAAACATACGAAAAAATGCTCAACATCTCTAATCATCAGAGAAATGCAAATCAAAACCACAATGAGATATCCCTTATCTCCAGTGAGACTGGCCTTTATCAAAAAGTCCCAAAACAATAAATATTGGCATGGATGCGGAGAGATAGGAACACTCATACACTGCTGGTGGGACTGCAAACTAGTGCGACCTCTGTGGAAAACAATATGGAGACACCTTAAAGAGATACAAGTAGAATTACCATTGGATCCAGCAATCCCATTACTGGGCATCTACCCAAAAGATCAAATGACACTCTATAAAAAAGACACCTGCACCCAAATGTTCATAGCAGCACAATTCACAATTGCAAAGATGTAGAAACAACCCAAGTGTCCATCAATACATGAGTGGATTAATAAAATGTGGTATATGTATACCATGGAGTACTATTCAGCTATAAGAAACAATGGTGATACAGCACCTCTTGTATACTCCTGGATAGAGGTGGAACGCATCCTTCTAAGTGAAGTATCCCAAGAATGGAAAAATACACCCCATGTACTCACCATCAAATTGGTATTAACTGATCAACATTTAAGTGCACATATAAGAATAACATTTATTGGATGTTGGGCAGGGGGAGGGGGGAGGGAGGAGGAGAGGACGGGCATATGCACAAACAACGAGTGCGATGTGCACCTCCCGGGGGATGGACACGCTTGAAGCTTGGACTTGGGGGGGTGAGGGGCAAGGGCAACATACGTAACCTAAACATCTGTACCCCATAATATGCTGAAATAAAAATAATAATAATAATAATAATAAAGAGAGAATGGGTAAATGAGCAAAACAGATGCTACCAGCCTGCCCTGAAAGGCACTGGCATACACTTATCATTTAATCCTCACAATGCTTTAAAGTAGCTATAATCAACAACCTAATATTTCAGATTTGGAAAATCAGGCACAGAGAAATTAAATAATTTGACCAAAACTATAAAATGAGATTTGAAATTCAAGTCTGCCTGACTCAAAAGTATGTAATCTTACCTCTATGCCACATGTCTGTTATAACACACACACTGGACTCTCATTCATTGAGTAATTACAATGTGCCAAGCATTGTTTTGAATCTCATGCATGAATTAATTCATATAAACCTCACAAAAGCTCTTGAGACAGGCACTATTATTATCCCCATTTTATAGAAGAGGAAAATAAGGTACAGAGAGTTTGAATAACTTGCCCCATGTTATACCTTATAAGTGGTGAATTCAAAAGTCTAGTCTTATGTCCAGGCATGGTGGCTCGCGCCTGTAATCCTGCACTCTGGGAGGCCGAGGCGGGAGGATCACTTGAGGTCAGGAGTTCGAGACCAGCCTCAGCAAGAGTGAGACCGCCATCTCTACCAAAAATTGAAAGAAATTGGCCGGGCAACTAAAAATAGAAAAAATGAGCCAGGTGTGGTGGTGCAAGCCTGTAGTTCCAGCTACTCCAGAGGCTGAGGCAGAAGGATCACTTGATCCCAGAGTTTGAGGTTGCCGTGAGCTAGGCTGATGCCACAGCACTCTAGCCTGGACTCTGTCTCAAAAAAAAAAAAAAAAAAAAAAAAGAAAAGAAAAGAAAAAGAAAAAGAAAGTCTGGTCCTAGAGCCCACATTCTTGACTATCGAGCTACAGAAAGTGACTAGTCTCTAGTCCTCGTTTCCCTGGTAAGCAACTGGAAACTTGAAGGTTAAGTGACTTCTTTCCCACAGCAATAGTGGCAGCAGCAACAAAGTCAATCTTTCTGAGGTCTGTTATGTGTTAGGTACAGGGCTACGTATATACATTGTTGGCTGCCAGAAACCCTGAGATAAGTTAGACATGATCCCTGCTCAGAGACCAACTTTAAAGCTTTTGGTGATGAAGCAACTCACATTAGAACTAACCTAAAAAACTAGACAAGAATAAAACCAAAAAAGTTCCATTACAAAATAAAATAACAGTATTTGGAGTTAGGGAAGAGGTAAGGATGAAAGGAAAGCTTCCAGAAGACTGCCCCTGTTCTATTGTTCTGTTCCTTGGCCTGGGGGATGGTCACACAGATGTCTACTTTGTGATAATTCAGTGACTATGCATTCGAGTCTTGCCTACTTTTCTGTATGTGTATATATTTCATAATAAAAAGATTATAAAACAAATATAAACTAACTAAGAGTACTAAACATGAAGCATCACAATTATTATTAGAAAGACCCATCCACAATCTTTAGTAAACCCCCCGGGTAAAGAGCTAAAAAGGTATCAGGAGAGATTTAAGTTTTTGCAAATTAGAGCTTTTGCAGCTATTTAATCATCATGCTTACTACCTGAGCCATCCAGCAATCCTTGCTCTTTGTAGTGAGGAAAATGCATTACTTAAACGCCTGTTTTACTTTTTTAAGAGAGCTAATATCTTGTACTAGCATTACTACAGGTAAAGTCATTGGATTAGTTACAGAATTACAAGCGGGCGACAGCTCATCTCGAAACCAAGGCGCACATCCACCAGAATTAACAGGGAATTACTTCAGGGGCATCCAAGTGTCTCTGTTGCAGTTCAAGTGTGTCCTCTGTTTCGTCTGAGGGCTGCTTGTTTTACTTTCTTCTTGCTTACTAAGAAATTTGTTGGCAGGTTCTGACAAGGATGGCTCAACACTTGCCAACAGAAACATGGCAGGATTCAGTGTGTGTATTTCCTGTTAAGTAAGAACACCAGTTTGGGGCAAACAGGAAAACAAGTCTTTCCACTGGAGCAACTTAGAAGAATTTGCCTGAGCAAGACAATTGTTTAAAGAGAAGAAAATGGGGTAAAGCTTGCAATAACAATAAAATAATTTTTTTAAAAAATGTACTTTTCCCTCTGAATGCTTCTAGTAAGATGAATCTTCTCATTGGACCTAAATATGTTGAAAAACTATCTAGTGTTTCAACTCTTAGTTGAAATTATTTGATGTATGTCTTGGTTCAACAGGAAAGAGAGCTCTGACCAAAGTGAATACTTTCATGACCAACAATGCCCAGCCAAATTAATTTAGGATATAGAGAACAGTTTACGGAAAAGGTCCCCTTTTACCTAGCAGAAATACAGCAAAGAGAAAGGAAAGGGATTGGCTGCTGTGAATCAAGGCTTCTGTTCCTTTAGCTGTCAACTCTACTGGAGAGCTTCAAGCATTCCCAGTCTGGAAAATAAAAAGATGTGCTGTGGGCTTTAGGTTCTCTTTGTTACTCAGACAGCTGCTAATCGTCCCGCTGTGTGAGCAACCATTGAGACAGTGCTGTAACATTTAGCTTTCTGACATCCGAGGCATCTAGATCAGTCCCCAATTAAACATGTATTAATCACGAAGACTCTAAAAGCCGGGATGATAGATGCGCCCAGTAAATCTTTGCTCTTGCCTTTTCCTTTTCACACTCAGATTTCTACATTTACAGGCAGAAATCTTTAAAAGCCTGTTCCAGAAACTGACCAATAAAAAGCCTTGTTCATTACTTTATATCAGATGCATGATGATTTCCTACCTCTGAAAAGCCTTTCAGAAAGAGACACGACATTGATCATTCTGCTAAAAGAGCCTGTCTGCTTCAATAAATAGATCCACTATGGCTGTTGTCATCTTGACTTTTTAAGTGTGATAACTAATTCAGGAGTGTTGTGGCTTTACCCACTCACTCTAGGGAAATCCAAATCATCTGTGAAGCTACGAAAAAGGAAAAGTCCAGTAGATGAACCCAGGAAACTTCAGTGGGCAAAGTATTAATAATACTAATAATAGCAACAATCTCCCCCAACTCAGGCCAAATCATCCTCCGCTTGTGACCCTGCGTGAGAGTGAATGAAAGGCATCTTATGGATTCACATACTTGTAACAACAAAAAAGAGTATGTGTTAGATGAATCCTTTTTAACTCCATGCTTTGAAATGTATGGCTAAAAGGATCTCAATGTTACTTTTTCGTTGATCTCTGTTTCACAAGGACATGAAGACAGGCTTACTAAATTCTTCATCACACAGTATCATCCACAGCTTTCGTTATGAATAAGTGACTTGGTAATCAACCCCAAACCAACCAACAAAGAAAAACTAATAATTTCCGTAGGAGGTATCCAATTACTTTAACACGAAAAGAAGAGAAAAGCTTCAACCAACACAAGAGGCTCATGTGACCCCAAAACAGCATTAGCTATTCCGAGTTATTGGAAATCCTCTGGAATTAGATTCCTATTTTTTTTTCATTTCTCAAGCTAATGGAACCCATGAGAGACAAGTACAATATTTGCAAGGTGCCAGGTTGATATCAGCTAAAGGAACTAAATTTCTTGGCTTTCAGTGGAGCCTGAATATATCATGAGTAAGTCCTTCCATTCACCGTCTCACTGATGGTCCACTGTCTTCCAAGTTGAAAGACTAGGAAGTCAATTAATGTCACTTATGATGTGAGCACCTGTCGACCAAGTCCTGGACTGAGACCAATTCCATTTAACATAGTCACTCTATAGCTTGGGCCTTGGACCACTTATGATGCAGTCCACATTCAAGGAGGTGACCTAAAGACAGAAAGGTCCAGAGTCCCATTAGTCATCTTCCTAGCCATCTGACTCTCCACCACATATACAGTTGGAACAGGTACCTATTTTTCCTAATGGTCATTTAAAAAGATCACATGAGCTGATCAAAATAAAAAAAAAGGTCATGGTGACCACAAATTGGGGATATAAGCTCCTTAGCATCTTTACCAGCCATTGTTCTTTTTATCTCTAAAACCGTATTTTAGTAACTTATCTTTCTTTCTCTTTTTCTTGTGTTTGAAACACATCAGCAGAATAGAGAAAAAAAGATGAAAATTATTTGACAATGAATAAATTAAAGCATGAAATCACAGTCTATAGACTATACTAATAGGGCCAGATAGGCAAAGGAAACATGTCAGT
>RJWJ010025295.1:0-24025 GCA_004363605.1 Indri indri
TCATGGATTGACGGGCACTTGGGTTGTTTCCACATCCTTGCGATTGTGAATTGTGCTGCCATAAACATTCGGGTGCAGATGTCTTTATCATAGAATGTTTTGTGCTCTTTTGGGTAGATGCCTAACAGTGCTATTGCTGGATCAAATGGTATTTCTATTTTTAGCTCTCTGAGGTATCTCCAGATTCTTTTCCACAGAGCAAACCAGAACTTCTGTGAATGAACTTGCACTATCATTCTAGATTTAAGAGTCACGGTATCGCTGGGTCAGTTAGAATACCTGCTGCTACTAGCTCTGTCAAGTTGCAATTCTGCTCACCCCTCCCCACTATTTAAAACAACTAAAAGGGGTATATGTATTTATGTATGTGTGTGCATATATATACACACAAATATGTATAAATATGTGCCTTTTATGTGTATATATGTATATATACATGCATACCTATTACATATGTACATATGATGTCATAAAGTAAATAACAAATTGAGACAAACATATGCAGTAAATATGACGATACATTACTATATTGTATAATGAGTAACACAGGTCAAGTAAAATTAAAAGAGAAAAAAATTTTGCTATTTCTAAGTTAGTGGTAGCCTCTTTGTGTATAATATAGCTACACATTGGGATAATCTTGGGAGGTTTAAAAGATTTGGATGCCTGGGTCTCACCTGCTGGGATATAATTGGTGTGGGGCATGACCTGGACATTGAGTTTTCCAGACTTCTGCAGGTATGTTAGTTTGCTCAGGCTGCCATAACAAAATACCACTGGGTGGCTTAAATAACAGGAATTTATTTTCTCATAGTTCTGGAGGCTAGAAGTCCAAGATCAAGATGCTAGCAGGGTTGGTTTCTGGTGCATTCTCTCTTCCTTAGCTTGCAGATAGCTGTCTCCTTGCTGTGTACTCACATGGTCTGTGTGTGTGTTTGTGTGTGTGTGTCTGTGTGTGTGTGTGTTTGTGTATGGAGAGAGAGCTCTGGTGTCTCTTCCTCTTCTTATAAGGACACTAGTCCTACTGGATTAGGGCTCCCCCTTATGACCTTATTTAACCTTAATTACCTCTTAAAGGCACTGTTCCCAAATGCAGTCACATTGGGCCTTACGGCTTCAACACATGAATTTTGGGAGGACACAATTTAGTCCATAATGCTAGGTTATGAACTGCAATGTGGAACTAAGGCTGCAAAGCATTAGTCTAGGAGCAGACAGCAAATCATTTTGAGGCGCTTTTATTACTTTCGTGAGAAATCATTCTGAATCTGAGACAAGTTGTTACCCCTTGCTCCAGAAGAAGTGCTCCAGGGAAGGGGGACCTTTCCTTGTGGTTTGACAGAAGACTGCTATGGAGAGGGACTGAGGGTCTTTCATGAGGAAAGGGATGGAGATTTCGACCTCTGCCTTTTTGATGTTCAACCTTCTTCTAGTGGATTGAGATGATCTCAGTGAAGGTCCACCAGCAGGAAAAGATCCCAAAGGATCCCATGAAGAATCTTTCATGAGAGAAGGGGGAGTCTGGTAATCTGGGCCCACTGTGAGGCCACATTTACAGCAGTAATTATAAACACAGTGACTGATTGCTCCAAGACTCTGTTACCCAAAGTATAATGATTTTGTTGGTCTGGCTCAATGTATTTGGCCTGCAAGCAGGTGGCATTCAGTGATTAATCCCGCAGGGTTCTACGGGCTGGGAGAGCGTGTGTTCTCTAGTGGAAAGATGGATAGTAGATTGGCAAAAAACGTTAGATGTGCATCCTTCTTCCAGCTGGTGTGTGAACCCCTTGGGGGCAATGACGCTGCTTGGTGCCACTGTTTCAGCCTTCTTTGAAGATAGCAAGAATGTGATTAATTATCAGTTCACTGCACTCTTTTCAGCTGGGGCTTAGCCTTAGATGCTCAGACCTGTGAGTGATAACTCCTTGCAATGTAGAAAGTCTTCACACCTTCTATATCCTGAAAGAGAAAGGTAAGGGGCATCTGGACCATGGTGTTCAGCCTCTGGGACCCTTTGAGTGTTGGGGGCAGAGGCTGCTGGCACCACCCCTGGAAGACAGAATTCAATCCAAGTCTCAATAATCCTTGAAGGCCTTTGCATGCTCTAAGTGAGTCTGAATGAGCGTCACTTCAGATGTGGTGAGAAGCTGAAATGGAAACTATTACATCAAGACATTTCATTTGGTGGGGGGGACTGTTTGGAAAAATCCTAATTTTTTTAAGGAACAAAGAAAAGTTGATGAAAAGATTTGAGGTTATAATGACCAAAGTCTCCACAGCCTTCCTTCCCCCCTCGTCTTCTTCCAAAATAGGAGAAAAGAAATAAAGCTAGAGAAATGTCTTGAGTAGAAGTCTGGCAGGCCAGGCTTTTAGCTAGGACAGCGTGTTGCTGTAATACCTTTTAATTACAGTTGTATAATTATAAATAGGAAAGAAATTAAAAGATGAAGACGTGGTTTGTAATGAAATTACCATAAGTACCATGGCAAACTTGAAAGTCGTCACAAAAATTCATAATACAAAAACACGAATGTGGAGGTTAACATCTCCCAAAACTAGAAATTAAAATTTTGTGGGTTCGTGGTCTTCCTTATTAGCTTGGTATTTCCTCCGGAGTACACTTAAGCACTCTTAGTCATGCACGCATAAACAGACCTTTAAAGAGTCAGAGTCCCGCTTGGCAGCCCTTGTGTTCTCCAGGCCACTTGGGCAAGCTGACATAGAAATGACTCAGGTCCCAAAGACGAATAGTGGAAACATCAAAAGAAATCTAGTCCAACTGCCTGGACGTTTTTGATTACTTCTCCTTTTTGAAGCAGCCATGTGTTTTGTTTGTGATGCATGAGTTTATCTTTCTTTAAAGATCCATTTTACTTCCCACTGAACTGAAAAATTTTCACGACAGAGGATAGGGGATCATAATTGCAAATTGCTACATGGGTCCTCGGGAAAACAACCCAAGCTGTTAGATTGGAGCACTTAGGTTTCATCATCTTTGAGTGCCTTTGCTTTTCTCACACGATGGCTCCTGTTTGTTGAAATACTGCTCGTGAGATCAACATCATGAGGTCAATTTCCTAAGCCTGTTCCTGAGCAGCACACTACTAAAACATCTTGAAAATATGGAACCTTGATCAGAAGACAGATCAAATAAGTGAGTCTGGCTCACTCTCTATTGCAAACCTTTCTCTGATATTGTGAAAATGCTTAACACATGTCCTGGTGATGGTAACTTAAGTGTCTGCTTTTTGCACATCAAAGGGATGTTTTTTCTTTTTCTGAACTAAGAACAATTATCTTGCCATTTCTTTACTACCATTAGCTTATGGGCTAGCACAATCAATTAAGAGGTATATTTTTATGCCTCTGTTATGAATAAGAAGTTATGCTATGATAGCTACCTAGGATTAAAGATAGGACAGCAAAGTAAATTTGAGGATGCCAAATAGAGGAAAGAACTTAGAAAAAAAGGCAAATTAGAGAAGGCATAGTATGCTGGACCTTTTTTTTTTTTTTAATGCCACGGATAATGGAGACCCTTTGAAGATGTTTGAGCAGGGAAGTGACATGATGAAAGTGGTACTTTGGGATAAATTGAAAGGGGAATAATAGGAAGGTGGTCACTGCCTGCCCTATAGACCCTGTTGGGGCAGGAAAGCAGTGGCAACTCCTGGCCTTAGCTGGAGGCTGTGGGAAAACCAGAACCCAGGTATTGGAAAGTGAGAACCAGGCTGGGTGGAAGGTCTCGCTCCTGAGCATTCCCTCTTCCTTCCTCCCACTGTCTCCATTTAGTGTGCTAGGAGATTTCAAGTGAGGGGTGTAGGTCTCTAAGCAGAGCAATACCCTAGGCGGAAGGACAGGGAGGTTCTTGGAGGGCAGGGGCACCTGGTTGGGGATGTTCGTAGCTGTGTGTCATAGCAAAGGTAAAGTTTGAAATGGCCAAGAAGGATTGGTCTCATTTCCCCATACCTCTTTCTATACTCTGAGGAAATGACCTAGGTAATTTTGATTGCCCCTCCATCCAGGATCATGTTGCTAGCCAAGTCAGCTGGTATGCTGAATTCATTGGGGGACAATAGGAGAAACTGGAAGAATTTGCCTGCTATCAAAGAAAGATAACAAGCTGAACGACTATAGCAAAAGAAGACAGAATTAATGGACCAGAGACACGAGAATATAAAATAAACATAAATATCCTCAAACTGGGAGGAGAAAAATATCAGAAATATCAAAAAGAAATGAGCAGTCATAAAGAGAATGCAACTAGAGTCATTGCATAATAAAAAGGCAATAGATGAAATGAAGAACTCAATAGAGGGATTGAATAGCAGAATGTTAACCTTAAAGGAACTACTAATGAAGGAGCTGGAAGACTCATGCCCTTAGGCATCAGTAAGGGATAATAAAGGGAAGAACTGGATTAAAAAAAAAAGTTAAGCGATATGGAATATAGAAACAGAAGTTTCAATGTGATGGGCGTCTCAGAATGAGAAAGAAAGAACAAATAGTAGTGCAGAACTATGTTGAATTAGTGACAATCTGTGTAGAAATATAGATAAAAGCTTTAGATTGAAAGGGCTTTTCCAGTGTCAAACAGTAGAGATGAGAAAAAAGTTAACATCTAGACATTATAAAGAAATTTAAGAATTTAGATGAAAATTCTTGAGAGGAAGAGCAAATGACCTTGAAAGGGACAAGAATAAGTTGTCACCACACTTCTCAATAGCAACTGTGGATGACAAGAGACAGTGCAGTCATAATTTCAAAGCACGTGAATGTTGCTCTTGGCGTTTTATAACCAGATGAATTATCCTTGAAATGCAAGAGGTGAAATGAAGATATTCTTAGTCAAGCAAGGTCTGAGAATGTTTATCCTGCAAAGACAGGTTTTGAAATGTTATCGGAGGACAAAGGATCTTTCTAGGAGGATGCTACGAATAAGAGAAGTATATCAGTTAGGGCTCCATCAGGAAGACAGAAATCATTTTAGATCGTTCGAGATGAAAGGGATTTAACACACACCTTGATTTTAAAGATGTTTGGAGAAGCAAAAGGGAAATGGTGTTCTACCCAGAGCTCAGGGAGCTGCTACTATATCTGGGTTGGAGCCTGTGAGTCCACCCTCACTGGGAGCACTGCTGGAACCATGGAGCCATTGTCACCAGGGCCACTGAGCAGAAACCACCACTGCTGCTGAGTCTGAGGCACAGTCAGAGACAGAATGGTCCCAACCTTCTTCACACCTGCTAATCAGGTGCAGGCACCTCTCATTGATAGAAACGAATTAAAATTTAGCTGTCAAGGAGATCTGGGGAATGTGGTTTGCAGGCTTCCTGCTTGCCCTTGTTCCAGAGGGGAACACACAAGGGTGCATATGAGGGAAGACCCAACGGACAAATATCTGACCTCAAAACTAAGGGTGTGTAAATGAACTAGAAAAACTAATTCTTGTCTAAATAAGAAGAACAGAGGGAAGATAAGAAAGGCACATCTGTTATAATCTAGAACAAAAACTGACAATAGCGATATGACAGAGGAGTTCTGGGTAAAGTCATAGATACTGGAAAATGTAGGAGATTGATAGTGTTTTGCTTCACTAGTCATTGGAGAATATATAACTAAAGTAACAGTGAGCTACCACCTTACAGATATCAGAATAGCAAACATTATAAAATTGAGTGACTCCAAGTATTGGCAAGAATTTGGGGAAAAAGCCCTCATGAATGTGATGGTTAACTGGTACAGACACAGTCTGGTAATACTTACAGAAACCGAGGATGTGTTTATATCCCATATGATCCAGCCACCCACTCCTGGGAATATATATTAGAGAAACACTCACAACACATCCATATGGGGCCATGAACAATGATGTCCATTGCTGAATTTTGTGTGGTAGCAGACAAGTGGAGGCTAAGAACTTATGTGTCTATGACTAGGGGGTTGAATAAGCAAAATATGACAGGTACATACTATGGGACATAAACTAGGTACATGAGAACATTATGGATAGATAAAAACAGAGTGCTAAGTGAAAATATAGATGGTCCCTGATGTATGATGATTTGACTAACAATATTTCAACTTTATCATGGTTTGAAAGTGATACGCATTTAGTAGAAACCATACTTTGAGTTCCCATACTTTCGGGTAGTATCCAATCAGTTACACAGACATCCAACTCTTTATTATATCATAGGCTGTTTGTTAGATGATTCTTCCCAACTGTAGGCTAATGTAAGTGTTCTAAGCACATTTAAGGTAGGCTCGGCTAAGCCATGATGTTTGGTAGGTTAGGTGTATTAAAACTATTTTCAACTTTCAATATATTCAACTTACAACGGGTTTATCAGGATGTAACCCCATCATAAATCAAGGAGCATTTGTAGTAAGATGTAGAATGAGATTTTTAGCACAATGTTACCTCTGGAAAACAACACATGTACACAAAATCACTATATAGCTTTTAAGAATACTGCAGTGGATTGAATCATAGCCCCCAAAAGATATGTCTATGTCCCAGTATTTGTGAATGTGATTTTTGGGGAAAAAAGAGTTTTTGCAGATGTAATTAAGTAAGGATTTCAAGATGAGATCATCCTGGATTATCTAGCCTGGATTATCAGCCTTAAATCCACTGACAAAGGTCCATATAAGAAACACACAGTAGAGACACAAAAGAGAAGACAGCTGTGTGAAGATGGAGTAGGATTGGAGTGATGCTGCCACAAGCCAAGGGCACCTGGAGCCACCAGAAGCTGAAAGAGAAAAGAAACGAAATCTTCCCCAGAGCCTCTGGAGGGAATGTGACCCTAACGACAACTTGATTTTGGACTTCTGCCCTCCAGAACTGTGAGAAGATAAATTTCTGTTGGTTTAAGATCCCAAGTTTTTGAGATGATTTGTTACAGCAGCCACAGGAAACTAATACAAATACCTATCCAAGGACACGTATTGGCACATCTCGGAGTGAGTGTCTAAAGTGAGGGAAGGTTATGGCCATGGTGTAGGTGAACACAGGGATAAAATCAATAAAATAAAATAAATAAGAGATGGGTCTGGCACAAACTGATGAGACAGTCTGCTGCAACTGAGGCATATGACTGACTCTTTGTTCGCAAGGTTTTAAAAATGTACTTTCCTGTTTCAACTTGCCATTTCCTTTGAATGCTAGAAGGATTATATATTTTCCATTTTTGCCAGTTGGGATTTTTACTTTTGAAGAATTATTGGATCATGGGCTGTATATTTGTCTATAAAGTTTAATTTATTTTCATGATGACTTTTTAAATAATTTCATAATTGGATGAGCTCTTCACATTACAGAAGATATATTAGCTACAAATGTATTGGCAAATATGTAAGCTATGAATACATATTATATAAATTATGTTAGCTACAGATATGTAGTTTTAAGTCTATTGCTTAACTGTTTAGTTTGGGGTGGTATCTTTTTGACCTACACAAGTCTGGAATTTTTATGTAGTCAAACCTGCAACAGAGTATTCTTCATAAGTTGACCTGCACCATAAAGCAAACCTCAGGTGAAGGCTGGCTTTCTGTGTACATTTTTATACTTGCCTGTGTACACTTGATCTATAAATCACAGTAAAAGCAATTCAGTAGAGAAGGATGTGGTTGGTCTCAGTTTGTAATCTTCCCTAGTAAAATGTCCGCAGCAAATATTGGCCTTAAGGAGCAGTTGGCATCTGTGGTGCAAATTCCATTTGTATGTTTAATTCTGCTCTTCATTCATCCATACCCTTTAATAAAAGGTGAATCTGAGAGCTTCTCTGGGAAAATAGTATTGACATTGACAAGATAATAAATAGGGAACTAGGCAATGATGGCTCGTGGTCTTCAACTTGAATAATGGAGATAATTCAAATGTGGGTTCCCAAGAACATGGGTTTTTGTTGGCTTGCAATTCTTATTTCCTGCAATTCTACTTGGCTTCAAGAATTGAGACTCTACCTCCATGCTCTTCTTTGACTTGTTCCAGATAGTTCCATGTCAGTTTCCTGTGGCTGCTGCAGCAAGTTATACCACAAACTTAGTGGCTTAAAACAACATATATTTATTCTGTTACAGTTCTGGAGGTCAGAACTCTGAAATCAGTTTCACTGGGCAAAAGTTAAGGTGTCAGCAGGGCTGGTTCCTTCTGCAGACTCTCAGGGGGAAATCCATTTTCCTGCCCTTTCCAGCTACTAGTGGCTTCTTGTGTTCCTTGGCTGGGATCCCTTTCTCCATCGTCAGAGTGCATCATTCCAGTCTCAGCTTCCATCATCCCAGCTCCTTCTCCTCTGACTCAAAGTACTCCTGTCTCCCACTGATAAGGACTTTGTGATCACATTGGGCCCACCCAGATAATCCAGGATAATCTCTCCAACCCAGCATCCATAACTTAATCACATCCGCAAAGTCCTTTTTGCTAGAAAAGGTAACATTTTTAAGATCCAGGGATCAGGATGTGGACGTATTTGGGGCCATTATTCAGCTTACCACAGTTCCTAACCACAGCACGGAGTGCACTCCGAACCTCCACCCCACAGCACTGTGGGGCCCAGCTTTGCCCTGTTGCAATAAGCATTCGTCTGGTATGTGTGGGGTTAGTACTGCGGCTTCTTTGACCTCACAAAACCACAGGCTTCCTTTAGGACCTATCATGTTGGCCCACACTGCAGAATTAGTGTTCTTCCTTGGGCTCTTTTCCTGTTTATGACCCCAGGTCCCCAGTTGGCCTAACATGGTAGCCTCCTATCCTAGTAGGCTACATGGTGTCCTACCATTATCTGCCAAAAACGCCAGCGGAATGACTCTCAGAGTCACAACGATGCCACTGCAGTCACCAGATGAGACATATCTGAATGTGGGCACCAGCCTCATCTGGCCCAAGTTCTTCCCACCTGCCCGTGGTCACATTCCAGTCACAGTATTATTAACTGTTGGTCACTCCTTCTTGAGGACCAGGGCACAGCCCACTCTATCCTGCTTTGTCCCAGCCTCTCCCCATCTCTGCCCTCATTGAGTCATTCTCTCAAAGTCCCATCTTGTCCCAAGGCCAAGTTCATTGCAACTGAATTGGGAATGCTCTCCTGGGCAGTATCTCTGAGGCAGAGTACAGTCGAGTTGAGAGGGGTCACAGGAGCCCTGAAGATAAAATGTGTTGTGAGCAGAGTGACACATTTACCCAATTCAGATTGCCCCCTTTCTTCCTGGGCTTCTCTCGGAGCTCTATTTTATGCCTCTGAGGAATGCGATGCTTTTGTTTCAGCAGATGATTGTTCTAGAAAGACTCAGATTATAAGCTCTACTTCACCTTCTGTATTCAAATCTCGGTTCAATTATTTAAGCCTTTGCTGTGCTGCTTTACGTTTGTCCTGCATGTGTGTGTTTTAGGGCTCAGTCTGGGACTTACGCAGGACTCTTACACAGGATTTGGGGAGCTGTTCTCTGGCTCTCCCCTCTCCCGGATTCCCTTCTCTCTCACTGACAGTTGGCTGTGGTTACTCATGCAAGCTTTCCCTGTATCCCTTGCCAAGGAGATAGTGGCTTTCCATCAGAATTTTAGCTGCACACCTCGTGCCACTCTGTCTATGGCCAACCCTCAAGGGGAAGCTGCCGAAAACCAAACCAAACCAACAAACCAGCCAAACAACCAACAAAATGGGAAACTCATCCCCATGCTGAACACTTTTCCGAATTTGAAATTTTATCTTTTCCATAAACTGTCTGCTGTATTCTACTTTCCAAAATCCTTAGTAGTTATTTTTTATATTTTTTCCAGCATTTATAGGAGTTATCAGTGGGAAGTTTGTTCCATAAGCAGCTTACATTGCTATACCAGAAACAGAACTCTACATTATTTAAAAATGGATTAATGTTTGAAAATATATTACAATGGATAAGAAAAGGATTAAAACACCTGGGAATCACTGAGTCAAATCAACTCATTTGGGCACCCATAAAAGAATATAAAGTGTTTTAAAACTCTTTTTTTTTCACCTGGAGTAGATAGAACATGGACTGTAGAGCTTGGTGGATCTAATTTCAATTCCAGTTCTATCTCTTACTAGCAGAGTGACCTCAGGCTTAGTTTCCTCATCTGTAAAAACTGGGTAACAATACATAATTCTCTGGGTTGACTGGCGTTGGCTGAAATAACATATGGATGCTCCTTGACTTGTGAAGGGACTGTGTCCTGATAAACTCATCACAAATTGAAAATTTCATAAGTCAAAAATGCATTTAATACAGCTAACCTACTGAACCTCACAGCTTAGCCTAGCCTACCTTACACATGCTCAGAAAACTTCCATTAGCCTACAGTTGGGCAAAATCATCTAACACAGTCTATTTTATAATGTGTTGAATATCTCATGTAATTTATTGAATACTCTACTGAAAGTGAAAAACAGAAAAACGTATGGGCACTCGAAGTATGGTTTCTACTAAATGTGTATTGCTTTCATGCTGTTGTAAAGTAAAAAAATTGCAAGTTGAACCATGATAAGTTAGGGATTGTGTGTACGTGAAATGTACACGGTAACTGCACGGTACCCAGGAGGCCTTCCACGGAGCTCCGTGCCCTTCCCTTCATTATCCAGTTATCTGGGAAGTGCACAGTGCTGACATATTTTGTCATTTGCTAGACAATTATCCAGAGCATCCCAGCATGCATGCAAAGAAAACAGCGCGGTGAGAATGGCTGTCTTTGTAAGGAGAGCGTTGGGCTGGCTCTCTGCCTGGGATGCAGGGGTCAGTGGGGCTGCCGCCAGCCGTCTGCAGTGTTAGCCAGGGAAATCAACTCACAGCCCTCCTGGCACCTACTGCTGGACTTGGGTAAACATAATTACAGCCTTTAAAAAGAGAAGAGGGAAAGCAACCAAGATCTCCACTCACCATGTAAACAGGATGTCCACTGAATGGCAGCGTGGAGATGTTTATGTTCTGTTCAGGGGACAATTGACAAAAGGCCTCTGGGAGCCTTTATTGTCGCCTGGGGCCGTGGCCTGACAGCAATGGTGGTGGTTGGGTTCTTCCCGGCTTTGTCTGATTGTGAATGCTGAGTTTCAGCTGAGAGCTCCAGGGCTGTGTCGTCTGGAGCTGGGACACAGTCCTTCGAGATTGGGGGTCAGTTATCTGCCAAAGGCCCATTATACACAGATGAGGTCATTCTGGTGTCCAATGCACAGCTTCCAGCATGCCTCCTGTGGCCTCTGAAATAACGATCTTAATGATCGCTACAACTTAGAGCAAGGCAGCAGGTTCAATACTTCACACAGATTAGCTCACTTACCCCTCATGATATTCTTCGCATAATTTTATCATCCTCATTTTATAGCCAAGGAAGTTTTGCAAAGAAAAGCCACTGGATTTGAAGTCAGGTCAGTTGGATCTCTAAACCCAGGCTAAATAGTAAGCTAGGGGACGGCAGGGACAATCTGTCAAGTTCAGCACTTTATCTCTAGGACCCAGCACCTATCTGAGAAAACGTTTGTTGAATGAATGATTTTTTAAAAAAAATCTACCAAAATGCTGTTTTCCAGTGAATCTCCAGAGCACATGTTTTCCCAAGAGTGAGATTGTGTTGAACCATTTATTCCGCATGTTCTTGCTTCCGACCCAGTGACCCAGGGCACAGACTGGTCAGTGCTGGCTGCAGTTCAGTCTTGGGTACAGGCTGAGGCATAAAGGCCATGGACTAATTAGACAAGTGTCTGTGGAGAAGCCAAGTCCTGCTGTAGTCCAGTTTTCTCTGGAATTCTAGGCAAGGAAAGCATCTCTCGAGGCCCTCTACTCCGGCCTGTTCCTGAAGCAGCAGAAACAGTGAGGGCAGATGCTGGCCTTTGTCTCCAGTGCACAGTCCCTGGACATTGTTGTGTGGCCCCTCTTCCAGGGCACAGGTGGGTCTGCATGGAATTGCTAAGGTAGGCTGATCAGGTTTCCCAGGAATGCCAGGAGATGGTCCCTCTACCTTTTGAATTCCACATGGAATTGACCAAGACTTGAACAGAAGGGAGGAGTCAGGCTTGTTCTGCAGAAAGGATTAGGACACAGGCACATCCAGCCCCAGAACAGAGCGTGGCCCTTTTCTAAAGTCTGAACTTTTAGATGAGCGGGAGACCCAGTCAGCAGCCCGCTCCCTCTCTATTCAGGTCTCCCTGTGGGGAGACACATGGATGGTGGCAGCGGCTCCTGAAATGGATTGTTTCCCTGCCCAGAGCTAAGGCCATAATTACCTCAATATTGCTAGCATGTCACAGTCAAGAGCAGATGGTTGTTTTTAAATGTCCTAAGGTGTAGGAATATCACTGGAAAATAA
This sequence comes from Indri indri, assembly GCA_004363605.1. Lineage (NCBI taxonomy): Eukaryota > Metazoa > Chordata > Mammalia > Primates > Indriidae > Indri > Indri indri. The sequence goes on from RJWJ010025295.1 coordinate 12,326, forward strand.
AATCATTCCAAAGACTGCCCAAATTGGTGGTGTTTGTGTTGCTCAGGTGATAGTAAACTGCTGGAAATGACGAGGTCTCATGTGTTGTGTGTGTGTGTGTGTGTGTGTGTATCTTTGTCATTGGTGGTAAAATTTTTGTCATGCTAACTATTACATCCTGAGCTATGGAAGCCTCTGTCCCAGGATCTTGGACCATTTGGTGAAGATGTGCCCTACTGGGATACACCAGACCTATAGATAGGCCTGGGATTTCGGGGACCCAAGGTATCTATCATTCACCATCCTTCCCAGTGGTCTCTGTTCTGATGTTCATTCATTCCCGCACACAGCTTGGCTTTTCATCATCTTGTTGCCTCTTGTCCAGTCTAGGCACCCAGTCTAGGAATTTGTCTCACGGGTGCAGCCCCACCAAGTAGAGTGGCCCTGTGCAGCTCCCCTGGCATGCCACAGTGTAACAGTTTATCTTTCTCTATGAAGAGAGATCTTATAGTTTTTCCTACCATTGTAAATTGGGAATAGACTGGAAAGAAGTTCCCTGGGCTTCTAACCACTTTTTCTGCACATATTTCCTATACGAACTGGGTTGGCTTTTTTTTTCTTTTTTTTTAAATCTCCAATCTGCTTGAGCCAGTGCCAAATTTTGGGCTCGATTCTCTGTATATGTGACCTGCTCCCTGGTCTCATGACTGCTTGTACAACACACACATACACACACACACACATACACACACACGTGCACACACCACCAGTCCCTATCTATGCTAAAGAATCCCCCATTCGAAGGTATAAAAATCAAGTACCCTGAGAGGAGGATGGGTTATTTTCTTCAGGTCAGTGCTTGTTAGTTTAATAACCAATATCCAAGAGACATGAAGATAATGGTCCCAGTTTGGAGAACCTCCCCTTTCTCATTCCAGTAGTTTCCCTTTGAGTTGCTGTTGGATACGTGCCCTCCATCAGTTCCCAGAGCTGGTGTCCAACTTCACACGCATGGGTTTGGAGCTGAGCTTCTGCTGACTGTCACATTGGTCAGGCAGGGGGGCATCACAGAGGCTCCAGGTGAGTTGATAGGATTTAAAAATAGCCCTGGAATTAGGAATGTGCACATTATCAGTATTAATCTTTGGTACAGGTGGGCTTCCAGCTCTGGAATAAGTTTTATTAGCAGCAAAGTGATGTAACATCATTTTTCACTACCTCTCAGCCTCCTTGGCCCATTGCAACCCCATGTGTGTGGCCAAAAAGGCAGGAATTATTTATTTTTTAATGCTTTTTAAAAAATTTTCTAAGTTTTCTGCACTTAAAAAAAAAGAACAAAATAAGATTCAAAGAACCCAGCAGATGTTTACAGTTAGATCTGAAAACATTTCTCAATCCCATTCACTCTTCTCACTTAAGAATCCGTATAGTGAGAGTCACGTTTTCCAAGGCCCCAAAGCATCTTAAAAATTTCCTTGTTGGTTATTGGTTAAATAAACACCCAGATGTGCTATTTTATAGATCATAAGACATATCAAATGTACCTGTTTTGTCCTCGGTATTCCACGTGACTCCTTGGTCCCTGGCATTCAGAGCTGAGCTCAAGTTCTTTGTCAAGCTGAGCTGACTGTGGCAGAGCTCTCATTCCCTCTTGGCTCTGAGGAGTATGTGACAGCTGTGGGTCACCTATGGGAGACTTTGCCAGCAGAGCTGCACTCTCCTGGGCCTGCTGGGGAATGGGATAGAGAAGTAGCTGCAGGCTACTTCCCAGCTGCAGCAGCTGGGAAGACTGTGGGTTCTGCTGATGCTCTTGGTTTGTTTGTTTGTTTGTTTGTTTGTTTGTTTATTTTTGAGACAGAGTCTTGTTCTGTTGCCCCAGCTAGAGTGCAGTGGCATTGTCATAGCTCGCTGCAACCTCAAACTCCTGGGCTCAAGCGATTCTCCTGCCTCAGCCTCCCCAGTAGCTGGGACTACAGGTGCGCGTCCTGGTGCCCAGCTAATTTTTCTATTTTTAGTAGACAGGGGGTCTCACTGTTGCTCAGGCTGGTCTTGAACTGAGTTCAAGCAGTCTTCCCTCCTCAGCCTCCCAGAGTGCTAGGATTACAGGTGTGAGCCGCCACGCCCCACCTGTGCTCTTGGTTTAGTTCATAGACAAACAAATGTGAAAATCAAATGGATGCTCTTGGTCGATTATGTACTCATAGGGGTCTTGGTGGACGCTGTGGAGGACAAGGAAAGAAGGGGATAAGATCTGAGTGGAAGGAGGCTGAAAAAAATTCAAATTCAAATTCAAATTCATTAGGGTTGCTAGTGGAGACTGTTAATGATTCAAAGTATTTCTTTGGATCAGAGAGTCACGGGACACTTAAATTGAGTGTCTATTTTTATTTTTAAAAAGGGATAACAGACTCCCAAGAAAATATAAATTAAGCTTTGGCAGGAAACCTGCTTCTTCTTGCCATCAGAGAGTCATGTGAGTCTCAGGAATGGCAAACATCTGTTTGAAGGACATCCTGACCTTGGATTGGCAGAGAATGCAGAAGAAACAGCATCAGGATTTGATGTGTAGTTTTCATTCAAGACAGTAAGTGCAGCGGGCAGCATTGTGGCCAAGTATTAAGAATGGAACAACTATTCAATAACTATTTACTAAATGTCTGCTGTGTGCCAGTTACTGCTGTGTGGTGGGGATGCAACAGTTACTGGGATATACCTATGATCCGAATGATTTGTTGCTTCACACGGACACCAGAATAAAAGTTCATTGTGTGTTGTCATGAATATACTACATTTTTATTGCTTTTTTTTCTTGTGCAGGTTAGAATTTGGTGGGCGTTTACAATACATGTTATACGCACCAGTGGGACAGGCCAAGCCTAGCTCACTATCATGCATGTGAGTTGGATAGCTAGCCATTTGTTTCCTTTTGACCATTTACTCATTAAAATATTGGCAGACCCTCTGAGGGTGGCTATGTTAAGATTAAAGTTATGAAAATAGCCTGAGATTCATGAGTGCAAATTTGCTCTTGCAGTCTTTGTGCCAGATATTTTTCAGAATTTGTATTTCTGATTTTATATAGGTAAGATGGTAGATATATTATGTACTATATAATACCCCTGGTAGGTTCTGGGACAATATCTTTTAGCTAAGTCTGTTAATATATCTGCCATTAGATGGATATGAAATTGACACTAATTGTGATAAAGACTGTAAGTATCTTCACATCATTGCCAAACGTGTTATGAAAAAGACTTGATTTTCAAAGATTTATTTAAAATTTCAGAATGGGATATAAGGAATGATAGATTTAGAATATTAGTGAAGATTATTCACTATGACCCAAATAGTTTGTTGCTTCATATAGACACTGGAATAATAGTTCATAAAGTGTGTTGCCATGAGTATATCGTACCTTTGTGGTGGCTATATCATCAGATTTAGATTTAACTAGAAGACAATTTTGACTTTTCCCTACAAACAAGTTTGATTAGAGGAAACTCACCCCTCTCCCCTGAAAATCATTTGCCATTTGTGTTTGAATTCTTTCCCTGGGCTTCAAGGTTGGTATTCCATTGGGATCACTCTGTTAGCTGACTTCTTGTGAACCATGACATGAAGTGGGAAATGGAATTCCACTAGAGCCACACTAAAGTTTATGAATTGGAGCCAGGAAGTATTTTATTTAATGCACTAAACAACATAAAGCCAACATCCTGGCCCAAGGCCCCGGTGGCATCTGCATCAACAGCTGTGTGGAAAGCAGGGGCGGTAGGGCTGTAAGGATGCTTGGTGACTATAACCACACTGGCCTCGGTTCTGTACCTTGTGCATCTCAAACTTCTTCCCAGCTCAGGACCTTCGTACTCTGTCCTTCTTCCCTGATCGCACTTCCTTATGACTTTTTTTTTTTTTTTTTTTTTTTGAGACAGAGTCTTGCCTTGTTGCCCGGGCTAGAGTGAGTGCCGTGGCATCAGCCTAGTTCACAGCAACCTCAAACTCCTGGGCTCAAGCAATTCTTCTGCCTCAGCTTCCTGAGTAGCTGGGACTACAGGTATGCACCACCATGCCCGGCTAATTTTTTCTATATATATATTTTTAGTTGTCCAGATCATTTCTTTCTATTTTTTTAGTAGAGACGGGGTCTCGCTTTTGCTCAGGCTGGTCTCGAACTCCTGACCTTGAGCGATCCACCTGCCTCAGCCTCCCAGAGTCCTAGGATTACAGGCGTGAGCCACTGCGCCTGACCCCTTATGACTTTTGAAGAACCAGTTCCTTCTCATCACTTAGACATCAGCTTAAATGGCATCTCCGAGGGAGGCGTTCCTCGACCACCCTGGTGAATGTTGTCCACCTCCAGTCAGTCTTTGTAATATTACTGTATTTTATTTTCTTCAAAGTACTTCTAGGAAATGACCCCGTTATTTATTTGCTTACTTATTTACTTGTTTACTGTTTTTCTCCTTCACAGAGCAAAGACCTTTCTGACTTTCCAACTGGATCCTTAGTCTCTAGAGCAGTGCCTGGCACATTAAGGGACCCAATAAATATTTGTTGGGTGCATGAATGACCTTTGTGATATCATTAGTTCTCTTTAATGCCTGAACCCCTCTCATCCCAACACTGATTTGTTCCTTTTGTGACAAATATCCCAGGAGAAAAAAATATTGCAAATGTGGGAAACATGATAGAGCACAAAGCGTGGTAGGATATTAAATTAGCTTCATAAACTGTGAATCCTAAATCATGATTCCATCTGTTCAGTGACAGAGTGAAAACAGCAAAATTTTCCACAAGACAGAAACTAAAAAGAAAGACAATTCACAAGTTTCAACTCATGGAGAGCTTGTTACTATTATTTTGGATCATTTCCCCTCTACTCTTCAGCAACCATGTCAGCCATGCTGTGCCTTTCTGGAACAGGCTCAGGAATCTGTTTATAGTAGACACTGGTTTCCTCCAATTTGAAAGTTTTGCCCCATAGCCCCATGCTTGGCACATAGAAGGCACTCGACAAATATTTGTTGACTACCAACTATAAATTCCATTATTACAAATTTATTCTTCTAAGTAAATTATGTTATTTTTTATAAAATGAAAATGTCCTTTAGAAAAGGTAACCTACCTACTAAAGAAAACCCATTCATCACAATCTAGTCCTAATTGGCTTATCTCTTTGACGATTTGATGAAGTACAGAGTACAGGGTAGTTTTTTGACTTGTGCAGGAGAGATCTGGGTGAGGCACAGTAATGGGCAGGACAAGGACACAGGGTGTTCTGAGAAGTGACGGGATATGAGAAGGTGACAGGAGAACGAAGAAGGGTTTCCAAGATAACTGATTCACGTTGCAGTTTTGCCTAAGGCCAGCATGGTACAGGATACTGTTCTGGGAGAACTGGGTGCCTTCAGATCATGTCAGGTAAAGGAAGGAGGTCACCAGGACATCCCAGGATCTACTAAACCATAGTTTCAATTAGGGGAAATCAGGTTAAAATGAACATCAATATACAGATGCCATTTCTGCCAGGCTTCCCAAGAAACTGATAGCAGTCGTTGCCTCTGGGGAATGGAAATGAAGGAGTGGTCAGTGGGTCTATAAAGTTTTATTTTCCTCTTTATAACTTTTCTAGAGTTTTAATTTTTTTTCCCATGATAATATATTGGTTTCACAATTACGAAATTCAAAAATCAATAAAAATCATTATCCTCTTTAGGTTTTACCATATTAAAATTCTAGCTGGATAAAAATAAATAGCAAGGCAAATGTAATAATCTAGTAGGGTGCTATGGCTTGAGTGTCCCTTCCAAAACTCATGTTGAAATTTAATTGCCATTGTGACGGTGTTGAGAGGTGGAACCTTTGAGAGGTGATTGTGTCGTAAGAGCTCTGCTCTCCTGAGTGGATTAATAGCTATTATTGTGGGAGTAGCTCTTGATAAAAGGGTAAGTTTGGCTCCTATTTTCTCTCTGTCTCATGCAGTCACCATGTGATGCCTCCCACCTAGTTATGACACAGGAGGAAGGCCCTTCCAGATGCTACACCTTGATCTTGGACTTCTCAGCTTCTAGGCCGATTAGAAAAATAAATCTCTTTTCTTTACACAATATCCCATTTGCAGTATTCTCTCGTAACAGCAGCAAATAGACATAGACATAGGAGAATATCACAACAGGGTTAAAGTTAATATATTATTATAAGAAGAAAAACCTTGCATTTGTAAAACACCATTGTTCTTGTATATTTTTATTAATGTATCTTCTCTGTAGAATGTTCAACTTTCTCAACACACAGTAGCAGTTTTGGAAGCAGAATTGGCAATGGCTCTAGAACACAGACCCTCAGACTTAAGTTTCTCTGACATACTGTCCCCTCCCTACTCATTCCATTCTCCTTGCGACTCAGTTTCCTTCTCTCTCTCTCTCAGATTACCAGTTTAGACTGCTGCCTGAGTGTTTTGAATTAAAACCCCACAAGAGAAGGATTGATCTGTCACTATGTAGTATTCAGGGTAGGAATAGTTTCCTGGGCTTCTTTACTCCCTTTGTACCTTGGCCGTAAAATGCAATCACCTGAGAGCACGTGTAAATGCATCTGCTGTTTTCAACCTGAAAGTTTCTAGCACATACCTCCTGCACTTAAAAAATCCAAATACTGATTCCTTACATTTAGAGAACACGGAATAGATTTTCAAGCTCTCGTACGCACTGTCCTACTTCATCTCTAGCACAGGACTCTCCTTTGGTGATTTCCTTGTATAATCACGGGGCTGTTTAAATCATAATTATATGTAGGGAAGTAGTGCTTGCACCACAGGTATGAAGGCATTATGATCTATAGCTGTTGGGGAGTAAAAGGTTTTTCCAACTACCATCTGCTTCTGGAACAGTGTACCTTGTTTAGTCTGGAACTCAATGAGAGAGCAGGGCACCATGGTTTTACCCACGCATTAGTCAAATGCTTTTGGTAATTGTAGTTTGTGTAAGAGACGAATTGTACAAAGCTGCAGTGATATTAGAGTTGCAAAAACAATTTTTGGGGTTTTCATTTTCGTTTTCTACTCCCACAATCTAGAAAGGGCAGGAGACTGTCATTGGGGAGAACTGTAGGTGTGCCCTTATTTGGAGCAGAGAGGAAGACCACAGAGACTGTCAAGGTATCTTTTGGCTTTGCGGTTTTGTTCAATGTTTTCACAAATTAATATTTGTCTGATATATCCTTCCCTCATTTTTTTTTGAGACAGAATCTCGCTCTGTCACCCAGCTAGAGTACAGTGGTGTCACCATAGCTCACTGCAACCTCAAACTCCTGGGCTCAGGTGATCCTCCTGCCTCAGCCTCCTGAGAGGCTGAGACTACAGGTGCTTGCCACAACACCTGACTAATTTTTCTTTTTTTTTTTTTTCTTCCTGTAGAGACAGGGTCTTGCTCTTGCTCGGGCTGGTCTTAAACTCCTGAGCTCAAGCAGTCCTCCTGCCTGGGCCTCCCAGAGCGCTAGGATTACAGGGGTGAGTCACTGTGCCCAGCCTGATTTCCCCTCAATTGCAGTAACTTACAGTCCCATCCCCAGCCTTACAGGAGTAGTTGCTTTATGAAAAACCCCTTGTAGGCAGACTTCTTATGGGTAAAATATGTAATTTTAATTGACATTAACAATGCACGGTTGTTACTTTAAAAATTAACAACGTATGTGTACATATGTAATTGAACCTGGGCAGAGACCTATTTGTTCAACCAAAAATATATTCTTCCCCTTCTATTGGGAAGGCCTGAGCTCTGACATGTAATATGAAAGGGGGAGTGTCCTTGAAAGGTCATTGTCTAGGCTACATTTCTTAGCCACTTTACCCCATGTGTGACAATGTGGCTGCTTCTTGTCCACAGAAACAAGCCAGTAGGTATCACTTCTGGAGTTTTAGGAAGAGGATGTACATTTTCTCCAGGAGTCCACTCGATGAAAAGTCCACTGAGGCTTTAGGAGATGGTGGAGCTATATGATCTAAGAAGCCTGTATCCCTGAATGACTATGTGGAAAAAAGCCTTCTGTCAACCAGGGACACCTGCATTGAACTATTTTGTAGCAAGAAAAACATATTTATTGTGCAAAGCCACTGAAATTTGGGGTTTATTTATTCCCCTAGCTGAGGGTCAGGAAACTTTTTCTGTGAAGGGACAGATAGTAAATATGTTAGGCTTTGTGGACCACATACAATCTCTGTCTCATATTTTTCTTCTTCTTCTTCTTTTTTTTTACAACCCTTTAAAAATGTAAAAACCACTCTTGTACAAAAACAGCTGCAGGCTTAACTAATACAAGCTTTTAATACAATACAAAACGACAACAAAAACCCACATAATAAAAACAGTGTAAATGATATATGAGATATCACTACTATTAGCTAGCAAACCTTGAGAGCTCAGGAGAAGACCCTTAGGCCACCTTGGCCAACCATTCCAACGAGAAGATGACTGCACGGTGGCTCTCCCATTGTGGTGCTCAAGTGCTCTCAAGTCAATGCTATCCAAACTGGTTCTCATAATGCAAGAATGTGTCCAAGGTAAAGTTCAGGTAGTAAGTACATCACATGACTAGAAGAGTTAAACTACAACCCCAGTCAGAGTACCTCAGGCTATGACTGTCTTACTGCTTTCTCTCCCACCTTCTCAACTTTGTCATCATGCTGCATTTTTTCACACCAGTGTTCAGTGCTAGATCCGACTAGAGCAGGGGTGGGAAACTTTTCACGCTGGTAGGCTGCGTTAATTTAGTTGTACTCAAAGAAGGCTGTATTCAAGAACTTTAATTAGATATACTTAAAAATGTACATTATTTTGTAAAAGTCTAACTTCTATGTACTTAATAATTTCAAAACATGAAAACTACTTGTTAATTTTAAAGTTAACTAACCTTTTAATGACTTGGTTGTGTCTGCTTTTTGTTGGAAAGCATTTGAATATTTGGTTGCAACATGGATGTCTGCAGTTTCAGTTGATCCTCTAGATAGGTATCACTTATTTGTGACCTTAAGGGAGTCTTCATTTGGGTTAGGTGGGAGAATGTAGATTTGCAGCAATAAGTGCTTGAAAAGCAAGAAAGCATTTTTGGGCTTGTTGCCAAAGGCATGGGTATTCTACTGCATTTTTCCATATTTCAGTTGGATCTTTCTTAGCATCAAACAATGACTTTAAAATGTCATCTACTGAGAACTTGATCAATTCCAACTGTAGCTCTTTAGGTACCTTGGTGATATCAACTCAGTGAGGCTGAAATGCTAATTTGAGTGTGATGTCATGATTCTCAAAGTCAGTGAAACTTTCATCTTATTCTCTAATTAATAGATCTATAACAGCTGTGTATTCTTCAAATGATTCACATATATCATCCTGCTCATCAATGACGTTTGCTAACTGGGGAAAATGTCCATCTCAAATTTCCTTTCGAAGAAGTGTTTTGAAAAAAGATAGCTTTTTTGAAATGCTTGGATTCTCTGCCACATATCATATATAGACTTAGTTTTACCTTGCAAAGAAATATTCAAGTTGTTTTGATTTGACATATCACACAGAAATGCTGCATTCCTATAGAAATCTTCTTTCAATAATTCACATTGCTGATTCCATTCTTCATAAAATTTAACTATCTGTTCTCACAGAGACAAAATTTTGGCTTACACCTGTCCCTGTGATAACCAATACGCTTTGTAATGATACTGCAAATCCACACTGAATACATTACCATTCAACTTTAGCACGTTATGAAACTGACGATGCCATGTTGAATTTGCACAAATATAGTTAACAATACTTATAACCTGTTGTCAAGTGTCACTTAAAATAGTAGCTTTATCACAGAGATTTTGCCCATGCAAGATACAATGAAAAGAAATGAGAGCATCTGAATCTGTTAATGCTTTTTTTATCTGTGCAATAAACCCTTCGTGTTTTCCTGTTATGGAAGGCACATCGTCTATACATAAACTCTCTACATTTACCAAATTCAGTCCAACTTCACGACATTAATCTTGAAAGTTGTTGAAGATATCTATTCCCTGTGTTCTGTTTGCAAGAGTGCCCAAAGCAAGTAACTCTTCACAGCAAAGAAAATCTATTATGACCCAAATGAAGTATAAAACCTGTGCTGAGCCAGCAGTATCAGTTCATTCATCCAAAGTAATTGAATAATATATATTTTCCTTTTGAAGTATTGCATGAAGTTGTTCTATTAAATCGAAGGCTAAGTCATGCTGCCAATCAGTTATGGTTCTCCTTGAAAGAGGCAGTTGCTCGTACTTTGAAATATTATCGGGGTCTAAGCATCCTACAACTTTGACATTGCATTTTTTCACAATTTCTACATCACTGAATGGCTTCCTTTTTTCCCTTCAAGTATATAAGCTACTTTATAAGTTGCTTCAGTGGCATTATTTCCAGGTATTATTGCTGCTTGAAAGAATTGTCTTTGCTTTTGCTTTTCATCTTTTAATTTCTGCAATACAACCTTTTGCGACTCTCCTTCTAATTTAAAATATTTGTGGTCCTCGTGAGTGTTATAATACTGTTGAAGATTGAATTTCTTTAATGTTGATAGTGCAATATCACAAAGCAAGCAAATCATCTTATCTTTAGCAGAAACAAGATAATATTGCAATTCCCAATCCTCATTAAAAAATCTGTTTTCTTCCTTTAGCATTCTCTTGGCCTTTTTGACATGATTGATGGGCTGTTAGACAGAATTAAAAAATACTGTCAAGCTGTGCAATTTTTCACAAATTCCACTTCAGATAGTGCACCACTGTCAAAAGCTGATAACAGACTGGCATACTCAACCCCCCAAAACCCCCAATCAGTCTCGTGGGGTAGTGCCACCAGTCAGGAAGGTGAAGTTAGAACTAAATCATGAGCGTAGCAGCTGTCAATATAGCCCTTATGTCTTACTAATGTTCTAATTGTGCTGGCCAATCTGGGAGGATTATTTCGTTGAAACTTATTTTATTCTTTGGTATTTTAAAAACATTCATTTTTAAAAATAAAATGAAAATATAAAAGATGGACAAAAATGTATTAATAAAAATAAAAGGATTTGTTCTGTAAAATTTGGATTCAGTCAAACGGCTGCACTTAAGGGCCTAGAAGGCCACATGTGGCCTTAAGGCTGCAGATTTCCCACCCCTGGACTAGATTCTTCCAATAGTAGATTGAGATCAACCAGCAGGTCTTGAAGCTGTACGTCTTCAGTCCCCAACCCCCCAGTCCACAGCAGGCCAGGTACCAGGCCGCACAGCAGGAGGCCAGCGAGCAAAGCCCCACCTACACCCGTAGCTGCCCCCCATCGCTGGCATCACTGCCCCAGCCCTGCCCCTATCAGATCAGCAGGGGCATCAGACCCTCATAGTAGTGCGAACCCCACTGCAAACTGTGCATACGAGGGTTCCAGCTTGCACGCTCCTCATGAGAATCCAACGCCTGATGACCTGAGGTGGAGCCAAGGCAGTTACCCTCCTCCTCAGCCCCCTACCCCACCCCCATCTGTGGAAAAACTGTCTTCCACAAAACCGGTCCCTGATGTCAAAAAGATTGTGGACCACTGTTCTACATGATAAGACTCCAAGATGGCATCTACATTTCCCCAAGCCCCACCATCACGCCCCTTCTCATGGTTGCCAGGACTCCCTTTTGAAATGGTGGTGCCAGGCCTGGCGTCTTCCATTCTACCCAGGCCCTT
>RJWJ010025296.1:0-24034 GCA_004363605.1 Indri indri
AAAAAAAAAAAAAAGAAAGCCTCCCTTCTTTTCCTACACAATGCAAATATATAACACTTACATTCCAGCCTCCAGCTACCCACCCTTCCCAAATATGTCCCTGCTTCTGGTCTCAGCACCTGTGTTTCCCTCCGCTGCAATACCCTCTCCCCTTTCCTGGCTTGGGAGCTATTATTTATTTTCTAAGACCCAGCTCCACAGCCTCAGGCAAACTTCTCTCTTCACTGTTTTCTACCGGGCCCTCCCTCAAGGCTCCCAGGGCATCCTTTAATATAGTGTCTGTCATTATGCAAAAGTCTGTTTCCCCTTCACCAGCCTGGGAATTACAAGGGCAAGGAAATTCTGGGGACTGGCACATAGTAGGTGCTCAAGAAACATCTGCAGAAAATGAGACTTACACTTGAAAGACAGATACAAACATAGACTTAATTAAATAGGCTCTCTAGAAATTATACTGATTGATACCGCAAACTAATTTGGGGGCCAGATATAAAGAAACCATCAACGAGAACAGCTTCCTTCGTGTCAATGTAATCATATGTATTATGTGCTTTAGGGGATACATAAACAGGAACCAAAGCATACTGCTTATTATGACAAGGCGTTTACGCTGATTTGCATTTCTTTGCAAAACTCCCTAGGCATATAATTTTGTTAATTTGTGACAAACCTCAAAAACACACTTACCACCAATACTCTGATTGCAATATATACTTTCAAAGCACACAGAAATCATGTTCCTTTCAAAGGTTTCCAAAGGAGCCTTATGTGTGTTGTTTTGTTTGGTTTGTTTTTAAATTTGGGAATTTTAATGCAGATCATAATTTATAATTTAACCCGGGCCTAAGGGAAAAAGAGTTTCACGAGGATGTTCAAGGACCTGACCTAGCCTTCTTCTGAAGGTTGGTGCTGCCAATTAATATAGGACCTTGAAAAAATTATTTAATCTGAGACTCAGTTCCATCCTCAGTCAAATGAGAATAATTCCTACCTCAAGAGGTTGTTGAAATGCTTTAAAAAAAGCAAAAACTTCGAAAACATGGGTTCCCTTTCTTCTCTCCTGAGATGCATCATTTGGAAAAGGTGGCGCCTGTTCAAGCTCAAATCCTTCAGCACTGATCTTTGGTAATAAGCACTTTCTAGAACAAAGACAGTTTGAAGAAAAGTAAAAGCATAAAACTGCCTAGTCCTTCAAATTTGCCCCATGTATCTCTGGCCTCACTTAACTAACATCCACTGATTTGGATTAAAAGTTAAACCTGTTTGTCTTGTTCCTCTTTCAATGGACACAGGCTGGAGAAAACAACAGAGCTCTTTGGAGGACTCTACCTTGTGAATGATACAAAATTTCAAACTGACAAATAAACATCAGAAAAGCAAAATGGTATAAAGGCAAGACCTTGCTTCCAGGTCCTGCTCTTTCACTATCATTGGATAATTACTAACCAATCTAGGCCTCAGGTCCCCATACATGAATGGAGGGCACTGACCGGGACATGGTGACTATGATGACAACAGCACCCACCTGCTGTGTATCTGTGTACCATGCACTGAACCAGGCATGCCCTCGCCCCGTCACAGCGCACATAGCATCCCATTTTGCACATAGCATCCTATTTTACAAATGAGGAAACTGAGGCCTCAGAGAGATTAAGTAACTTGTCTAAGCTTCTACAGCTAATAATAGTCAGCAAACTCCAATCTGTCTTACTCCAAAGCCTGTGTTATTTCCCCACTCAGAGCTCCCACTCTTCCACAGCTCAAAAAGCCCTATTTTTCCGAGCTAAAAAATGACCTTGGTACTGTTGATAATTAAATCTCCAAAGTACTTCCAAATTCTAAAGAGTCCATGAACCTAGGCAATGAAGAAATGCTGCAACGGTATTTTCTTTATTATGTCCAGAGAGGCTTATTCGTCACACTTTAAGCTGTTTTGTAATTATTTATGTATAACTTTGTCTACTCTGCTGCCCAATAATATCTTTAAGACTCATACGTGTGTCTTATAACGGGCCCTATAGAACATATTGTACATATTTGGACTCGATAAAATTGAAATAAATGAAATGGAAAGAAATAGAAAAAAAGTGAGTCTTCATGGCATGAACTGCCCCGAAAAGCGGGCAGCAAGGTAAACTGATAAGCGCTTTGGAAAACTTGGTGACTGCTTTCTAACTGGGTAGGTACCTAATTAGAAACTTAACCTCTCTGAGCGGCAGTTTTCTCATCTATCAAAGGGATCTCATATCTATACCACACGACTGGCCTGAATCATAAATATGGTAACTGACACAGTAGCTCCCTTTCTCAAGAAGTATGGAGAGTGCCTGGGTGACAAGCATTTTGAACATTTCCAATCACTGCTGTTTTTGTAGTTAGGTTTTCTCCTTGGGCTGTCCAATGACACAGACAGGAGTTGACCCTTAAACAGACCATGTGTCCAAATTCTCTCCTGCCCTTTGTAAGGCATATTTGTCTTTCTCTCAAGATGATACGGCTTTCTCCCTTTCACAGGGGAATAATGCCACCACCAAAGGCTTTTGAGGTCCTTGCACTCTGACTTCCCAGACACGGTCAGAAAATCTGCCACCGCTTTTCTGCAGCTAATGGAAAACATTTGTGTCCACTCTGCCTGGTTTTTTTCTCAAGATTCTCCTCGGAATTTTTTTCCTTAATACATATTGCTGTCAAAAAAATGAAAGAGGATTTTATAGAACCATTGAGGAGTATGGAAACTGAAAAGGAAAGGAAAATACTCCTATTACCATAAATAAAAGCAACATAATACTCATGGCATAATAAGAAAGTGCTTTTTAACTTTTCAAAGTGCTTTCAGATTCATTACCTCACCTGGGCTTCACGGCACAAGGGTGTTACTGGGTTTGCTTATTTTACAGATGAGGAAACTGAAGCCTGGAGAGATTCAATTATTTTTGCCCAAGTCACACCTATGGTGTGTTAGCTTTATGTCAGGACTCAAACCCAGATCCGGATAAATCCAAAGCTAGTATTGTTTCTATAATACTTTGCCAAACCCCCTTTGATCTTTTAAAAGGTCTGTTTAGGAATCTAATTTATTCCTGTTTCACCTTTCATTCATGCACAACTTCAGTACCTCAAAAGAAAATATTTAGAGCTAACACCTCATTTATCCAAAGTGGTCACACGGCTGGCAACTTCGACCACATAGAACTCGGTTCATATAAAATAAATAAAGATTCTGGCCTCTTAGCAATTAGAAACAGGATCGAGTCCTTGCATTAAAAGGCATAGGACCCCTTCAGGCCTGCACCTTTCAGAGGTAATTTTTCCCTTTGAAAGAGTTCTAGCAACCTTGATTATCTTTACCAAAAAAGACAGGTGCACCGACCACAAACAAAAAAATAGTACAGACAACCTAACAATGCAGAAAGTGCCAGAACATTCAGTGTAGGGACAAAAAGCTCACTACACAATTCACTTGCCCTTAAGACATCCGCTGTCCAACAATACAGTGCTTCTAAAATTGACCTGATAAGAATCACCTGCAGCTTTTATGAAATACAGAATCCCAGGCCCTGGCCCAAAGCCTAATGAATCTGAATATCCCGGGAAGGAGTCTGAGAATCTGTATTTCCTACCAGATGGGTCCCTTATTAGGGTAGTTTATGAAATATTGACATAGGCATCCCCAAAATAATAATATTACTCCTCACATAATGTGTACTGAATTGAACTAACACACAGGGTAGGGTTTCCCCATAAAAATAACCACCCACTCAAGAAAGAAGCCTTTCACTTTAGTCTCATTGTCATCACGCTATGACCGGCTAGGTTTGCCCGCCCACACAACTGCATAGGAAGGGGCAAAGAAAGAATCCAAAATTGACAGGTAATCGAAAGGGCTAAAAGTAGACAGACAAGGCCACCAACTCTGGCCTTAGCAGTCTCTCCCAAAGGCAGCTACCCCTATGGAATATGTCTTCAGTATAAGAGAAAGTTAAGGAAGAAAGAAAAAAGAGCTAAGAGAAAAAAACAAAAAAAAACAACCTAGCCATTTTGGACAATGAGGAAATAGAGGTTTTCGACCACTGAGAAAAGTCAGCAGGGCTTACCTACTAAACGGAGGTTCCCTACTTCGTGGCAATCCATGAAGGACGTTTGGCTGAGCAGTTCACCAGTTGTTTAACGAAAATATGTTTCTATACTCAGTGGTTCACCTGGTAAATTATCAAAACCTACGGAGTTATTAAAAACACATACTTACAGAATACCATAACTGAGCAAAAAAAGAGAGGAAAAGTCACCCTTTGTGCTTGCTTACTTGTTTGTTTTTGATTATTACAAAGTTCAGGGAGCAAGTAAAAGGACACATCTGGCAAAGGAAAAATCTAGCCAGTTTCTCAGCATACTGGATTAACTCTAGTAGAAGCAGTGCTTTCCTTAACACCAACTTAAGCTAATTTTCAGCATTAATTCTGTGGCCAAACATATAACAATTCAATTAATGGGTGCAAGAGAAGCAGTGACTAGGTTTCTACATCACACGATTTACCAGCATAGCCTCATAAAATTGTCATAGCTAGGAGTCTGAGACATGATCTAGATTCTCGTCTCTTCCCTTCATTGCAATGACAATGAAACTGAAGCCCAGAGAATGCAAGTGAAGTTTTCCAAAGTTGCACAACATCATAGTGGCAGCACAAGACCAGAACTCATGTCTCTAGGCTAGTCATTTTTGTGATGATTCACAGAGCGAATGCATGATGAAGAGCCCAGCAGAGTGGATGCGTAAGGTAGACATTCAACAAATGTGTCTTTTCTCTCTACTAGAAATCGGTCACAGCATGGTTGATGGTGACTTTGGACATTAGGAATAATCCCATCCAACTAGTCATTTTGCAGAGGGGGGAAAAAAACCGAGACCCTCAGAAAACCCACTTGTCCACAACCACACCAATTAGATAGTGGCATTGGCCAACCTGGAACTCAAGGCTTCTGACTCGAAGTCTCTCTTTCTAGTCACTATACCACGTTGCCCCATCTCACCATTGAAAGTAAAGAGTTTAGTAATAATACATGACAACTCTCTCTATCCCATATATGGAACCTGTTCTAGTGTTTTATCTTCACCATTTAATTGCAAATCAAAAATGTCCCAAAACATTCTGGACCAACCAAATTAAATAGCACTTCTGACCACCTAAATTCTACATTACTGACTGGAAGTCTTGGACCACCTTTATTCATCTGATTTGATGCAAATGTGTAACTGGGAAATGTGGAGAGACAGGACTTTCTGCAAACTGAGCTTCAGGATCTTCTGATGTAAATCTCAGTTTCAAGGTTCTTCAGAGGGGGAAACGATTCCACTCATGCTGAACTGAGAATTGCGGATCAACTCATATTGACTTACGTGTGAATCTGTCCTTCCCTTTGCTGAGATGTGGTTTTCAGGTCTACGAAATGGAGATACTCTGTTCATAGGGGTTACACTGAAGAGTACTTAAGTTAATGTATATAAAAAAGAGGCTACCAGAGTTCAGAAAGACAGTTGGCACTCCTCCCTCCTTGCCTGGGAACTGTCTCTGTCTCTGCCACTCTCATGTAATCCCATACACCAGAACCAATGCACAAAAAACAGGAGGTAATAGATATCACTTCATTGAAATGATAACAAAATCAATTTCAGAAAAACTATCATGCAAAGATTCTTAACTATTTAAAAGCAATTATCTAGCAAAGATAGCTGTTCAATGGGAGATAAACTCCCATTGGTGTTATCTGACACCAGATTCTTTTGGCCTTCGAACAAGAGAGGACTTTTGTTTTTTCACCAAGAATTTAACATTCTGAAAAGGTATGTGAAACAAGTTAAACTACTTGCATAGTTCCACTTACATAGCACATCAGCTTTTATTTTTTCCAGATACTAGGAGATGAAGCTTGGTACATAGTCCTGTGGGAGAATAAACAGAAAACTGTCTCTTTTTAATATATTAGTGCCCTGTAATCCAGTCCATATGATCTATAAACTATATAAAAATTAAATCATACTGACAGTCTTAGGCAAAAAGTGAACTAAGTAGAAACAATTTTTTTTTAGGACTGTGGTGTGTGGAACATTAAAATCACATGTTGTGCTATTAATTTTTCTTTTGGAAGCCAAATAGAGTTCTCCAGCGTAAATATCTCAAGTAAATATTTATCTTACAAGATTTTCCTATTAAAGGCGTTAGAGAGGCATTTAATTAGTGCTATTATCATTTGGCCTGTGCTTTCGGGAGACACTGATCAATAAGTCACTTAAAAAATGACTTTGTTGTCATAATGTCTCCTTAAAACAGGGAGCTATGTGCCTCTTATGAGAAAATACATGGTCCTGAGTTCTGATACCTTACTGTTTTTGTGAGGTAAACAAAATCATCTGCTCAAACATAAGACCAACAGTGAATAAACACAATAAGCAGATAGGTTTAGAATATTAGCTTGAGGGGACATGGGGATGGTTGGGGCAAATGTGCACACACACACACCCCCACTTACCTATACCTTCAATGCACAACACAGAGTATCTTGGGGTTTCTATGTCCCTGACTAAACTATAGCTGGTGGGTGTGTCTTTTTACAAATTCCTTTACACTGCTTTTCTTTTTTCTTTAATAAGAATAAACCATCTCTTGGGACTGCCTTCCGAAATCACAAGAGTGGAAGGGAAATTGTACAAAGGTTGTCAAGCATGCTCGAGCTCTGCTTTCCTAATCACAAGGTAGGAGGTAGGAGGGTACCCTGCCCAGGCAGTCTGGAAAGCTCTTACTCTACCATCAACAAAACGCACTCGAAACACTGGGAAGCCCCAGGCGAGTTTACAGCAAACAATTTCAATGTGTTTAGTGCTTCCTTGTACTCTCCCTGGATCAGGGAGGGTCTTTTAAAAATTCAATAGCTTGGTTACAAGACTTTAGGTACTAATCTGTCCCAATGTGCATGATAATAAGCCAGCTGCCTTCAGGAAGGTAGGTCCCCCAGTGACAATTCTTTACACAGCATCTTAATGTAGAATATTAAGAGAGGTGGAAGTGGGGTACGCCACCTAAACTACAGTGACCTTTCTTCCCTGCACAGAGCACAGTTTCACCTTCAGCTGTCTCTCCTCATCCGAAGGGGGCCATTCTTATTTTTAAACTCTAAGACTCCCACCTTTCTTCCACTCTCAAATTTACTATGGCTGGTCAACAGGACACTGTACAATAAGGACACATCTACAGAGGGTCATGAACACCAGTGGAAGTATAACTCCAGCCTAAGAAGTCTCTGGTTTGCACAATCTGCATGGACAAATCCATTTCAAAGGGGACTTAAGTCTCCATGCAGGAGTTCTATTTTAAGGGAACTGAATTGGGAACACAGATGTTTCTTCAGTTAGCAGAGTTGGCAGAACAGCTCCTGGACCAAATCCGAGTTCTTAATGCAGGAAGGGGCCTTGGAGAGCATCTACTTCGACCCACTCATTCAACTGCTGAGGAAACTGAGGCCAGTGAGGCAGTTTGGTGGCACACCCAGCAAGTGGTAGAGTGGCAGTGTTCTGATGACAAGTACTCTGCACTTTCCATTACACCATGATTCGCTTTTTTAAAAAAAAAAAAAATCCTACGCTGACTTCAACCTTGGAACTCCTGTACATGCGTGTCAATAGCTTTCTCCCTCCCCCTACTGAGTTCATAAATCCTCCTCACCCTCCCACTCCAATTCCTTTCACTCCCACCGTTCTTCTAGCTGTGGCTTCTATCTTTGGAAAACAGACTAGCGCCTCAACTTTCTGCGAGTGCAATTAAATTGTGGTCCCCAAACAAGATCGTGACTTGCTGTCCTGGTAGTGCCTCAGTGTGCTCACCGGTGAAATGGGGCTCTTCGCCCCTACTGCACCCAATCAGGGAGAGGGCTAGTTACAACTGATGCCCGGGAAACCGCCTAGCACCTGGCACACAGTAGGCACTCAGGAAGTGACTGCTGAACCCATGCCCCGCCCCAAGCCCGGGGAGAGCACCTTCAGGAGAGAAGCAAGTGAAAAGGCCAGCTTGCCAAGCCTGGCCAGGCCAGGCAGCAAAGGCGGAAGGGTTGGATGTTTACATACAGCCAGAAGAAGATAGCTCGGCTCCAGGCAAGAGCCCAGCTCTCCGGCTCTCCGGGAGATCCATTTGACTTGGATGGAGGGCGACCAGCTAGCTCTACGCTGGCTCTAGATCTCGGTCCAACCAACTTCCCCTGTGCTGCAAGAGCGAACCCACACCTTCCGTGAGATCCCCGCCTGGGCTTCCAACTGGAGACGACTTTTAAGGGGCTGGTTTACAGCTCCTGCAAACGCACGAGCACGCCCAAACACACTAATTTGCAGGCCGGGAAGTCGGTGGGATCGCGGAGGGCGGGGGCCTCGGGGCCGGGGCGGCGCGCAGGCTCCCCAGGAAGGCAGCGGGGGCCCCCCGGAGCTGACAGCGCGGCGCGGCCCGGGGCCGGGCTGGGACGCGCGCCGGGGGCCGAGGGGCCGGGCTCACCCATGAAGAGGCAGAAGAGGTCGAGGCAGACGAGCAGCACCCGCTTGCTGCCGCTCTTCCTCGGGTTGTTGTTGAGCGCCGAGCTGCCGCCGTTCTTGCTCTCCGGGACGATCGCCTTGTCGTATTTGTAGTTTTGCATGGCGCTGGCTGTGGCGCGAGCCTCCCGCCCCGCGAAGACGCCCCGCGACAGCGGCCACACACCCAGACGCCCGGGTCGCCTCCCGGGCGAGGCTACTCCGGCGAGCGGCGGGTCGGCCCCGGCTCGGGGCGCGGCGAGGAGAGTGCAGCCCCGGCTGCCTGCTTCCAACTGCAGACGGTGTTTTCTGCTTCCCCCTGCGCGCCTCTGCTTTCCTCTCTCTCAAGCCCAACTCGCTCGAAAGTCCACGGGGAAGACAGCCAAATCCCGAGCAGAAACTTTTGCAGAGCTGCGCGGCTTGCGACGCGCTGGGCTGGCGCGCGCCTGTGTGCGGGAGCGAGAGAGTGGGCAGCGCGGGCGCCCGGCCACCTTCCTCCGCGGCTGGTTCCTTAATGAATGGAGCTGCGCGGAGCCCAGCAACTGCGGAGCGCCTGCCCCGACTCCAACTTCGCCGCCTCCTCCTCCTCCTCCTCCTCCTGCTGTTGCTGCTGCTGCCGCGGCGGCTGCTGCTGTGATCGCCCGGGTTTGTTTTCTGCACTTTTATTTCACGAGATCCTTTAAAAAGAGAGAGAGAGCGAGGGGGAGGGAGAGAGAGGGACCTCCTTACTTGGCTCCGGATGGGATTCCGAAAGCACAGCCCCTTTCTTAAGCTGCCTAAGACGTAGGATAATTAAGGCCACATTTTCCCCCACCCCTTTCCAAAAAAAAAAAAAAAAATCCTAAAAGGAAAAGTTACTCTCAAACCAGAGAATCCGGGAGCCCCTAGCGTTCAGAAACACCAAATTGTCTCGAAAGGAAAAAAATATATAAATAAAACGAAACATTTTCTTGCTGGCCTGGGGTCTGGCACAAGTTGGGGTTGCACAGCTAAAATGCATTTCTTCTCCCTTACAAACTTGGGGCTTTCAAGTCTGTATTGTGACTTTAATTTTATTATCCTGAAAACACAATTTTCAAGGAAAACTGGCTTTTTAAAGATCTTAACACCCAGCACCGGGTACTGTGCTAAGTTCTGAGGATACTACAATGAAAAAGACCGCACAACTCCGGAGCCACATGCCCTGGATTTGAATTCTAGCTGCGTCTCCGTGCCTCGGTTTCCCTATCTGTAAACTGGAGATAATAACTTTTTCTCCTGAGTGGGTAATTGTGAAGATTTAATTAATCCAAGTAAGCTGCTAGAATAGTGCCCAGTACATAGGAAATGCTCTATAAGGGCTAGCTATTGCCCTTATTCCTGATGCTGGGGTGAAGGAGTCCCAAGTCCTCCAACCTGTCTGCTGGCCTCGAAGTACCTATACCCCTGTGGGGAATTCCAGAGCAGCAGGAATGCCCTCCCGCTTGAGTTTCTGGCACTCTAAAGCTTTTTCTTTAGAGGCTGTCATATTTTTAATCATTTTACAAGTTAATCTTTCTTCTAGATAGAGAATAAACACTTCCAGGGCATGGGCCTTCCCTTATCTTCTATAGTGCCTAGCATGGAGCCAGGCACACAGTGAACAATAAATGCACGTTTCTTCCAGATGTCTCTCTTTGTGCATCTAGAATTGGAAATATTGTAGCTTTTTGATACATTGTATGGATGGCGTTCTTTCTTATACTGACTTGTTATGGAGTCGGACCACCCTAAATGCAGCCACCATCAACCACTGGCTTTTCCTTTACACTCCACAGCCCTGCTCTCCTGCGTCCTCTGCTACAATGCACACCCTTCCCTTCTCTAGTTAGCTTTCCTGTCCTCTGAAACGCCACCTCCTCTGTGAGCCTTTCTTGACCTCTGCACAGAATTAACTTCACGCTCAGCACTTTGTTTATAACACTCTTGTAACACTTATCTCAGTCTGATTTGGTGTTATAGTTAGTAGTAACTAGTCAGCTGTATAGATTATCAGCTCCGCAGCATCCCTCTAGTGCCTAGCACAAGGTTTGGTGTCAGCTGGATTAAAGTCAAGTTAGGACTGGTTGGCAAGTGGGGTTGGCAAAATTGCTCTCTTCTGGAAGCAAGAGTAACTCACTCTCCAAAGCAGTTTTGGAGCTGAAGCGAGCAGCTGCCAATCAGACACAGCACTCTCTATTCAAATAGCAACAGGTAAAAACCAAGGTAACTAAAAAGACAGATATTTCAGATAGCTTTTCAATGAGAAATACCTTCTCCATGCCATAATTATTTGCATTCTTAAAGGAATTCAGGCTTCCAATATTTTTTCCTTGTCCACTCAACCCTTTTTGTGATTATAATCATCCTTCAAATTCTAAATCACCCGACCATGTCTTTGGAACGCCAGTCTGAAAATAATTGCAAGCTTTCTCAAAACTGCAGCCCTCTCTGATCTTTCCCTCCTTCTACAATCTTTTCTTTTGCTAGAAATTAAAGTCTTTGAGCATCTGCGTGACTCAGGTAGCCACTTATATTCCACTGTATACTACCCTGTCTTATTTCACCATTCACAAAAGATTGTTAGCTCCATGAGGGGAGAGGCTTGACTTTGATACCCTAAGAAATAGTGGTAAGATTCAAAGCCAAAGAGAGAAACAGGGACTAAGTAAATTTTATAGTTACCTCCTTTATGTTTATGTTTCCTGTCTGCTTTTCCTTATCCGTGAAATGATTTTTATTAATTTAAGAATAAACGTATTTTTAAAAGTCAGACTTTTGCCATAGTTAAATGATATCATAGCTCAGCAATCATTGTTGGTTTTTTATAAAGGTTATTGGGTAAGATTGTTAACTTTAACTGGCACGAGATTGAACACTAGGAAACTATTTTTCTTTAAGATTCTCTGGATTAAACTCAACTACCTATTAAGAAGGATAAAAATCTGTTATTCCAAAAGCAGATAAAAGGGAAAGCCAATGGATGTTTAAATAAAAGTTTTATATTTCCATTTATAAGGCTCTGTGGGCTATTTTTTTCATAACTAAAAGATCATAGTGTTAATTGGTGCATGTAGTTCTATGCAAACAAGTATTATATTTGGATAACTCTTCAAGGGAACAGAACACTAGAAATACTTGTTGAAATGGGCTTGAACCAGTCATAAAATATAATGTCAATATCATTCTTTAGATAATAGGAAATAACACTGCCTAACCAGATACATAACATTTTAAGGCCTCTTGGTTTTAATTGCTAAAGTTGAACAATCTTACCAGCAAATAAAATGCAATGAACAGACTTGAGAGCTTAGAATGGTGTCATTTCAAAGTAATTAAGTAATTAGAATTCCTGGTAAACATAGCTTACCAAAATTCACACATTAAAATGACATTCAGTTGATTAAACTAGTCTGCATGAAAACTATAACATCAGCAGGGATAAATGCCTTTTTAAGATTAACTTACTATGTGTGGCAACAACAGCACATCATTCTTGAATAACTGATACCTCCCAAGAGATTTAAATGGACTTCATTTCTAAGATCTCTTGTTACCTCGTAATTTTCTTTCTCTTTTTAACTCCTAGCATTTAATAATTAATCATTTTTATTTCAGAAAAGATATGAATTGACTCTGGAAATATTTAAGGGAAAAGTAGCTGAATCCTTTTATATAAAATTGTGTAGTCAAAAGGTCAAAGCTCAAATTTCTTAAGCCATTGGAGTTAATTTATGAAGATACAGAAATTTTGGCTAAGTAGTACCCATTTATTCAAGTTCTTCAAAACTTATATTTACATCCCACCTCTGGTTTTCAACAAAATTGCTGGCTTGCTGCTGTCAATGTTGGATTCGATGTTATGAGTGCTTCCACAGGACTGAATGGAGGTGTCCACAGAAACACTCTTGAGAAAAAGCAGGAAGGAGTAGGGGATTTGAGGTCAGAAAATCTTGAATCTGCTGTTTGACCTGAGGCAACCCAAGTAACCTCTCTGAACCTCAGTTTCCTTAACTTTTTAAATGCAGCTGGCATTTTTCTACAGTTCTGGGGAGAATTAAAAAATTATAAAATGAAATAATACATTTGAAAATTCCTGGTACACAATAGGCAGTCAACAAATATTAATAGAATGTTAATATTTTAAATGAACACTTTACTTCTATAATACACTTAAATACAGCTATTCAAAAAGCGTTCATCAAGTACCAACTCTGAATATACCATTTAATTGTAGCCATCCTTCTATAAATGAAATAACACCTTCAGCTTCTCTGTCCCTAAATGTCTTTTTTAAATGTGCAACTTCTTCAGGTTTCTGAAGGTAGTAAATCAAAATGCTTATTTTCTTAGACAATTTAGTTATATATTGCTTTCATCAGGGATGTTGTGAAATCCAAGAAAAGCTATTTGCTTAAGCTAAATATCTTTTTCAAGTAAGAGTACTTTCATTGTAAGAGCACTTTCACATCTATTATCTTATTTTATCCTCACAGCTCACTGAGGTAGGTGGGGTTGCTATCATTAGTCCCATTTTACAGATGAGAAAACTGAGGCAAGCCCATTTAACTGGATAGAACTGGTTTTCTCCATAGGTAAAATGGAAATGAGTCTAACATTAGCTCATGCATGGTAAAGTGTATAAGGCTTTATAGTTTTAATATTTATAAGATAGTTGTAACGTCTACAGTTTATAATGCCATTTACATTTGCTGATCTCATTTCCAAGTAAGTTAGGCAGAGATTATTATCCTGGTTTTAGAAATAAGGAAAATGAATCTTGGAAGGATAAGAGATTTACTTAAGGTTGGGGGTAAGAAGATTCCTGAATCATCACTATAGTCTAGGTCTCTTTATTTCTAAATTAAGATTTTTTTTCTTTACCCTACAAAGTCTCACTCTCAAAGGTGCTCAGAAATTTCTGCTTCTCAACAGTGATTTCACAGAGTGACTTAGAGGCACTGCAGAATTAGCCTCATGTCTTTAGTAAGAGACAGAAGTTTCATTTTGTTTTGTTGTTTCTCACAGGCTAGGAAGGGAACAACATTGTCGTACCTTGTGTCTCTGAAGCAGGAGATTTGGATTCATAATTTGTCAAACAGTTTTTTGTTACAAAAAGGGAGCTTTCAGAACACAAAACAGTGGTGGTACCAAAAAGTAGTCTTGGATTCATCTCAACATTTTTACCTTTCTGCAATCTTTTCTTTGCTAGAAATTAGAGAAGTTAAGCTTAAGATAATTCAAACAGTTAATATTTTTCATTTAAAAAAAAAGAAGAAAAAAACCAGAATCTATAATGGCTGGAGGAACTTGCAAATAGATGCTGCAGAGAATCTAGAACTGGTTAAACTGGAGTTTGGCTCGTATCTCAAAAGGAGACTGATGCTGCCACCTTGTGTCACTACAGGAAAATTCCATGACTCCCAAAGAGTGAAAATTGTAGTCATTGGGGGATGGGAAATGATTAAAATGGGAATTGAGAACTTTTGTATCATACATAAAATAGTAGCCAACAGTTATTAGATTTTGATTATCCAGACGTTTGTCATTCATTCAATAGATATTTTTTGGAGCATCTACTTTGTACCAAACACTCTTCTAGGAGCTAAGGATATTGATAAGGAATAAAACAGACAAAAATTCCTGTACTCATTGAGCCTTTAGGCTTTGAATTATTTGATATGTATTAACTCATTTAATCTTCTAAACAACGCTGTGAGGAAAGTTCTCCCATTTTACAGAGGAGGCTGCTGGGGCCCAGAGAAGTTAAGTAACTGGTTAAAGATTACCTGGCTGCTAAGTGATCGAGCCTGGATTTGAACCCAGGCAGTCTGCTATAGGAGGCACCGAGACTTAAAACATGAATTGACACTGGATAAACTTTGTCCTTTGTCTAAGGTACGCGGGAAAAAGATTGGTGGTTTCTGAAGTGATACTTTAGCTGTGTATGTCTGAGAGGAAAGAGTGGAAGGGTGTGTGTGTGATGTGTGTATATACACATGTAAATGTATGTGTATTTATTCACTGAATTCATATGTATATATAGTCTATATGTATACTTACTGTATACATATATGTCTATTTATTCACTCATTTAATCACTCATCAAATTTCATGAGCACTTTTTCTATGCTAGGATTTATGCTAGGTGCTAGAGAAAATCAAATTAAAGCTTATGACCTCTTTCTTCAAATAACTCGTTTTTAGTAGGAGAGAAACATTTAAACAAACACTTGCAATATCATAGCACTTACTATAAATTTTAAATTTCTTTTGAAAACTCTATAATCTCCTTTAGGCATAAACCAAACCATGTGCCGAACATGATGCATAATGAGAATTCAAAAAGTAGTTGCTGAATGCATGAGCAGAAGAAAGTTATAAGCTCAACATAAGGATATCAGGGAAAATTTCGATGAGCAAATAAGTCGCAGTTGCATAACTTGAGTACATAGAAACAAAAGTATAAAACCTCTACACCGTATACAAAACTTAATCCCAGATGGATCATAGACATAAATATGAATAATAAAATAGAGCTTCTAGAATAAAATGAAGGAGAATATATTCATAATCTTGGGATAGGCAAAGACTTCTTGTGTAGGAATAAAAAGCATTAGTAACAAAAGAAAAGATTGTTAAATTGGAATTCTTTAAAATTGAGAACTTGTGTTTATAAAATACACCAGAGCTTGCCAAACTATGGGCTGTGAACTAAACCCAGTCTGCCACGTCTTTGTGAAGTCTGTGAGCTAAGAATAGTTAGTACATTTTTATATGGTTAAAAAAAATCAAAAAATAATATTTCATAATATGTGAAATGCATATGAAATTCAATATTTAGTGTCCATAAGTAACGTTTTAGCAGAACACAGCCATGTTTATTCCTTAAATGTAGTGTGTCTATAGCTACTTTTGCACTGCAATGGCATAGTGGAGTAGTTGCAACAGAGATCACGTGGCCTGCAAAAGCTAAAATATTTATTATTTAGTCTCTGAGAGTAAAGGTTTGCTAACATCTAAAACATACTGTTGAGAAAGTAAATAGGCAAGCCACAGATTGGAACAATACACATATCCACAAAGAGGACTTATATCCAGATTACATAAAGAACTCCTACAAATCAATTAATATAAGAAAAAGATAGACAGCCAGGTCCAGTGGCTCATGCCTATAATCCCAGTACTTTGGGAGACCAAACTGGGAGGATAGCTTGAGGCTAGGAGTTCGAGACCAGCCTGGGCGACATAGTGAGACTCTGTCTTGACAAAAATTTTTTAAAAATTTAGCCAGGCGTGTTGGCAAGCACCTATAGTCCTAGTCCTGCACGGGATGTTCCCTGTGTTGGAATCCTCCCCTCCTTCAGGCCTTTAATTGATTCACTAAGTCTGCATCTCTGTGACGCCCTTGCTTTATTTTTCTCCGTAGAATTTATCTGTCATGGGTATTCTACTTGTTCCTTTCCTGTCTTCCCCGCTACACTTCAAACTCCATTAGGGTAAGAACGTTTTCCCCCCTTCTGTCTCCCTGGTGCCTGATGTTCAGTAAATATTTGTTGAGTAAATTAGAAAATAAACGAATGAATGAGTAAATGGATGAAGGACTAGCAGGGATGGCTCCCACAAAGGCCTCAGGAAGAGTTCATGACACTTTCAGATACTGTCAAATTGGAGTCCCCGGTTGAGGAGGCTTGCTTCGGGTTATTCATTACATAGAAACACAACGGTGGGGTTCGTCTCATAGCAGCAGTGTTCCAAACCAGCCCCACTTTTCTCAGGAATTAGACAGTCTGCTTCCCTACCTGCACCCAAGTCTGTATTTCCTGATTGCATTCTGCGTCCTCGACTTGGATCGGGCCTCCTGCCTTAGACATTCCTTGCTCCATTTTCCCCTCCTCAGGCAATGCTCACTGGTCTTTATCTCCCATCTTCAACTGCTGGGCAATTTAGTGGGCTTTCCCATACTGAGAAAGTGTCTAGGCTAATCTAATTCAAATAAAAGTTAAAAGTTCAATTAAGACAAAATTCAGGTGGAAAAATAAGGAAGGAAACTTTAGTAGCATTCTTTGAACATCTAATACACACTGGTCCCTTTCATATGCATTATCTCATCTCTTCATGTCAACCCTTTGAGATAATAGCATTAGCTACCACTTATATCTGCTTCCTATGTGCCAACCCTAAGCTCCTTGCATGTGTTATCTAATGCATACATTATTTAACAACCCTGTGAGATAGGTGCTATTATTATCCCCATTTTGGGATTAAGAAAATGAGACTCAAAGAGATTAGGTAACTTGCCCAAGGTCATACAACTTACTCATGTTGGAGCCAGGATCCAAATGCAGGCAGTTGGGGGTCTAAAGTCTGTGCTTTTTAAATCAACAGCTGTAATTACCCAGTTGATTATTATTTGGTTATTATAGGTTACGTTATATCCATTTTACAGATGAAGGAATCAGGAAAAAGAATAACTTTTTTTCAATGTCACATAGCTAGTAAATGGCAAAGCCAATATTTGAACCCAATCTAAACCACATATCAAACTGTCTGTGTACCTATCTACTTGGTTGTTTTCAAACCCATCTCAAATTTAGCATATCCAGAACTACACCACTCAAAACCACTCTTGCCCTGGGGTCTCCATCTAAGTAGATGCACTCTTTGTCTACCATATCCTTCATGCCCTACATCCACTCAGTCGCCAGCCTTCATTGATTCTCTCTCCAGCATAGATCCAAAGCCCATCTCTTGTCTCTGTCTCCACTTCAACCATCCTTTCTTCCCAATCCACTATAGTAACTTAATTGCTCTCCCAATTCTACACTTGTCCATGTCAAATTCTCCACACACTAGCCAGTATAATTTTTAAAAAATGGAAATCTGATTACGTCACTTACTTGCTTAAGTCCCTTTAAACCTTTCTTTGGGGCTTCTGATCAAATTTGAATCCTTCATATCAAGGTCCTTATCTAATTCTCCAGCTTATTTTCCCCCTTGTTCATGCGCTCTAGGGATGTTGGCCTTCTCATTCCTCATAGACATTACGTTTCTTCCCAATTTGGGGCCTTTACATACACTGCTTCTTTTATTACGCGCTTTCTCTCCCTTCTTTTACCTAACTCCTTTTTTTAAAAAACAGGTTTACAGAAATGGAATTCACATACTATAAAATACATCCATTTGCAGTGTACAATTCAATGGTTTTTGCAAATTCGCAAGGATGAGCTCCATCACCACAATCAATTTTAGAAATTTTTATCATCCCTAAAAAAAACCCTATACCCATTAGCAGTTACTCCCTATTTCCTCCAACCCCTCCTGTCCTGATAGTCACTAATATACTTTCTGTCTATATGGATTTGCCTATTCTGGGCATTTCCTATAAAGACAGTCATATTAATACAATGTGTGGTCTTTTGTGGCTGGCTTCTTTCACTTAGGATAATGTTTTCAAGGTTCATCCAAATTGTACCACGAATCAGTTCTTCATTCTTTCTTTATTGCTAAATATTATTCTACTATATAGGTACAACGTATTTTTGTTTATACTTTCATTTGGTGATATTTGGGTTGTTTCCACTTCTTGGCTATTATGAATAATGATACTATAATCATTTGTGCCACTGAAGGGACTTTAGCTTTTACTCTAAACAAAAAGAGAGTTCATTTTAGACCGTGGGTCAGAAAAGTGATGATCTGACTTAAGTTTTAACAAAATCATTCTGGTTTTTTTGAAACTAGACTGAGTGTGGCCTAAGGTGGAAGCAAGGAGTCTGGTTTAGAGACTATTGCAATAACCCAGGAGAGAGGTGGCTGTGGGTTGAATTAAGGTGGTGGTGATAGACTAGGCGGGGAGGGTGGTCAGTTTCTGGATATATTTTGAAGGTAGAGCCAACAGGATTTGCTGATAAAGTCAATATGTGGTAAGAGAAAAGAGAGCTATCAAAGATGACTCCAAGGATTTTAGCCTGAGTATCTAGAAGGATGGAGGAGTTGCCACCAACAGAGATGAGAAGGACTAAGAGTGAAGCACATCTGGAGAGGAAAGATCAGGAGTTCAGTTTTGGGCACATTAAATTTGAAATATCTATTAGATATCCAAGTATTGAGATGTCAAGTAGACAGATAGATACATATTAATATTATAGATATCATTTTATATGTCCTGACAACATGAAATAACTAGCATTACTAATTTAATTTTTATTCATTCAGTAAACAATGAGTATCTATTCTGCATCAGGCACAATTGTAGATACCCAATAAAGGTAATTTAACTCTGTTTATGCCTCAGATAGTGTTCTACATGTTGCCAGCGATCAGTGAAGGCAGCATGGGGGCTGAAGACCTCTGTATTAGTTCTATCTCTATTCTGACTGATAATGTGATCTTGGGCAAGTACCTTCACCTATCTAGGCCTCAGTTTCTTCAACTTTAAAATAGGCAGTCATGCAAGAAGGCGGCCAAGAATCTCCCCCACCACACACACACACACACACACACACACACACTCCTAAAAATACTTCAGTATGCTTATCTCAATTGAAAATTGTTTTTTCCCAGGTGACATCATTTCCTTGGAACTTTTCTGGGGAAGGCAACTCCTTTTCCTTCTGCTGTTACTTCACTGGACGAGGAAAAAAGAATTTGGTCTGTATATTCCTAACTCTCCATGGCCACTTTCATACTGTCGTTTCTCTACCATGAACTTAACAATCTCTCTTCTTTAAACAACAAATAAATCTTTTATTATTATTATTATAAGACTAATACATATTCGATGTAGACAAAAACTCAAATTATGTTGCCTTTCCTTTTCCTTTGCTAATTTCTCACAACTCTGTGCTCATACATTTGATACGGCCTTTGTAACATTCCGTCTGCTGTCATAGTTATTTGTGGGCTCTGAGATTGTATGTTTCATGATGCCACTGATTGTCTAATATTCATTTTTGCCATTCTCATAGGGTTCAGGTCAGAGCCTTGTCAATAACAAAATTTTATGCTGAATTAAGGAGTGAGTGAATAAACCATATATAAAATAAATTGTCTAAAATCTAAAATACAATAAAATAAAATTTCCCAGAAGGAAACTTCTGATATCAGTGTGTGGTTTTTTTGCTCTTTTGAGCTCTTATATATTATCATTAAACCCCCTTTGATTTCATACACATCAGTGAGGTCACTGGAATTCTCTCTGGCACATGCAAGGTATTTCTAAGTTTTTAAAAAAGTAGCATAGTGGAAAGATAATTGCAATTAGAATCAGCAATCTGAATTCCAGATTTGTCGCTAAAGAGCTGTATGCCTTTGGGTAAGTTCCTATCTCTCCCAGAGCCTCAGTTCCAATGTGATAAAGTAAGAATTACAGACCTGCTACACTGGGTTGATATGGGAATACAATGAGATAACAAATATGGAAATTCTTCACAGAATGAAATGACTATTAAAAACCATCTTTTTAAAAAATAATTTCTGAGAAGACATACTATTATTACATTATTTTTACTGTTAAAATGATCAAAAGAACAACAGATTCAACAGAATAATTTAGCAGGCTCCTAGTTTAATGCTAAGATTTGATAGGAATTTAACATGAGAGTCATGCTCTGTAATTTTACAATTAAGGGGACAGAAAAATATATCCATAACAATTTCGGAAATTTATGTGATCTTAGGGCTGCCACATGTGCTGCACAGCTCCGAGATCTCCACCCACAAAGACCTCAGTGAAGCCCCCTGGAGTGGTACAGCACGGTGGTCTTAGTGGTTATCCACGTAGTTAGTTACAAGAAGAACTGAGAGACTAATTATGGATCACCTAATAAATTCTGAGTGTTTTGAGTTATACTGTGTATTCATAATAAATTCTTAAGCTGCATATGTTCCGCTTGATCATTACTAATACTAAAAACATGATGAAAAAGCACTGAGTCAAATATCCATGGGATTAAGTTGAGACGGGATAGCTAACTAGATAGAGAGAGAGAGAGAGAGAGAGATAGGTACAGATATAGATTCATCCCTCCTTGGCCTACGTGCTTCACATCATTTTATTAACATAGGTCTGGATCTCATTCTCCATTAAGTATTTTGAAACAATGGTGTGGTTATAATTTGTTTAAAAATTAACATATTCCAATAAATCAATTATAATGTCTAAAAATACATGCAAACGTATTACTTAGGTATATTTAAATATATAAATGCTGTGCTACAGGACTCTTCTTATGTTACATAGCTATTATGCATACTTAACAGCTATGTTTCATGGATTTACCCATTTATTCAAATACACATCAATGGACATTTACTCTGTGTTAAGTACTAGAAACAAACTAAAGAAAAAAGAGGGGGAAGGGCAATGATCATCCGTAATTTTTCTGGGGCAAAATCATCCTCAGGTAGGAAAGAGTTAAGACACATGAGTCAGTGTGGTATTCAGGTTGATCATTTGACAAAAGGAATTGTTTTGAGTAGGACATTGAACCATTACCAAATGTGTTTCACTCCAGCCAAGGGAAAGAAGTTTTAAAGCTCTTTGTGAGCCAAATACAAAGCTATAAATGCTGGAAGAGGAAGATCCTTTTCCAGTCCCTGGCAGGTCCAGGGATACTAGTAAGGGAAGAAGTAGCAGTTTTGGCAGGAGCCCAGCAAGTGCCAGAGCAGCAGGGATGCCTGGAGCAGCAACTGCAGGAGGAAAGCTTCACCCAGGATCCCAGGGAAGAAGGCAGGCCCTTGGGCAGCTTGGGATCCTGGTGGCTTCACTGCAAAAGGGTTATAATATCAAAGATAATACCATAATAACAAGAAAAGGGAGTTACACAAAGGGACTTTGTTGTCCTTCAATCTCTTACAAAAATGACAAGCCTATTTATCCTTAAAAAAAAAATAAAAATAAAAGAAAGCTCTCCTTTTTAACAATATCACTTAAACTCAAACTTTCTATTTATTAACCCAGTTCGTATTATCATAATAAAAAAGACATCATTTTACAGTTGAATCTGGGGGAAAATTTTTGTCTAATGCCCTAACCTATGCATTGGAGTGAAGGTGAAGGTAAATATCCCAAGGTAACCACACACAAAAGTGCATTTATGCCCCTGAGCATTCTTTGTAGGTCACTCTTCGGGGATAGTGAGTTAATTATTCAGGTTCCAGGACTTGGTACAGACACTCTCACTTTAAACAGGATGGGGAAACCCAGGAAAAAAATGTTAGGGTTAATGTTTGAGGAAGTCTCTTAACTTATAATAGACATGTTTCTGAATTCTTTTTTTGGAAGGGAGTGGCTGTCCACCTTGAATTGCCTAACTGATTCATTTGATTCATCCTGATACTGTTATCGTTAAGAGTTTGGAGTCAGACAGACTACTATTTACCGGCATGTGTAGCCGTGGGCAAGTTACTTCAGCTCTTTGTTCCTGAGTTTCCTGATCTGTTAAATGAGGAGAGCTATATCTGCTTTGCAGTGTTACTGTGCAAATTAAATAATGAGTGTACATGAAGTGTTAAATAAAATGCCCAATTCATGGTATTTTATATTTCAGCAACATAACAGGGCCACTCCTTAGAAATTACGTTCTGTAACAGAGGATTAACTACGTATTTGGTAGTTAATCAAAATGCTCAAATTTCTAAAATATAGACAAATTACAAAGAAGAGTAGTTGTCTATATCAGGCAAGCATATTCTTCCAAACAGAAAGGGCTAAAGATAAAAACATGAGACTGAGAGCTCCTATAGACAAATAAAAATCTTTACCTGAAAAAGCTCAGGAGACTGTTCGAATTCTTCCTAGGATTTGTCTTGCTGACTTCTGGATTATTTGATTGCACCTAAACAGGAGGAAGGGTGATAGAATCTAAACTCCTCCCCTCTGCAATTTACAAGTTGCAAAACTGGTCTAAGTGTCCACCTTTGCCACAGAAAGAAAGCACCTCAGCAAAATTATTCCTTTAATGTATAAAAATAATCAACTCTTCAGAGCTGGAAAGACTCTTAATGGTAGCTTGGACCACTGCCTCCTTTTACAAGAAGGAGACTAAGAGATTTGCTTAAGACAGAGACAAACCAAGACCCCAGATCTTCTCATTTCTGTGCACTTTCCACTGTACCACATAGTTTCTCTTTTGTTTCACACGTGAAGGATTCTGTTTTACCAAAGAATTAGAGGCAAGAAAGAACCTTCATGTATCGATTCCTGTACTCCCTAAACCATAATGCATTTACATGTGGCTTTCAACCAAAAATATTTGGAAACATATGATAAAATTTTTTCATAGTCTCTGTGACTGGAAGTTACTATGCCCACATAGTGTTTGGGACCCAGGAATGTTGCAAAATGCAGCATAATAAATTATCATGCACAAATGAAACAGTGGTCCTGTTGGAAAAAAATTATGTACTGAATATATCCCAGGCAGTATGCTGCTAAATGCTTAAACACATTATATCCCAAGTAATTCACATAATAAATAAGATAAGTACTATCAAAATTTCCATTTTACAGAGTAGGCAATCAATGCACTGAGGGGAAGACCTGTATGTATGTATGTATGCCTATATATCTACGTATTGGCATTTTCCTCAAAACCAATTTTTAGGATCAAAATAAAGAACACAGACATGCTCCATTTTTTTGCATTTCACTTTGTCATGCTTCACAGATATTACCTTTTTTACAAATTGAAGGTTTGTGGTAACCCTGAGTGGAGCAAGGCTATCGCTGTAATTTTTTCAACAGCGTGTGCTCCCTTTGTGTCTCTATGTCACATTTTGGTAATTCTCACACTATTTCAAACTTTTTCACTATTATTTTATCCGTTATGATGATCTGTAATCAGTGATGTTACTATTGTAATTGTTTGGGGGCACTACAAACTGCCCCCAAATAAGACAGCAAACTTAATTAATAAATGGTGTATGTGTTCTGACTGCTCCACTGATCAGCTGTTCCCCCATCTGTCTCCCTCTCCTTGGGCCTCCTTATTCCCTGAAATACAACAATATTGAAATTAAGCCAATTAATAACCCTGCAGTGGCCTCTAAGTATTCAAGGAAAAGGAAAAGTCACACATCTCTCATTTTAAATCAAAAGCTAGAAATGATTAAGCTTAGTGAGGAAGATGTGTTGAAAGCCAAGATAGGCTGAAAGCTACGCCTCTTGCACCAAACACTTAGCCGAGTTGTTAAAGCAAAGGAAAAGCTCTTGAAGGAAATTAAAAGTGCTACTCCAGTGCTACCTGCAAACGATAAGAAAGTGAAACAGTCTTATTGCTGACATGGAGAAGGTTTTAGTGGACTGGACAGAAGATCAAACCAGCCACAACATTCCCTTAAGCCAAAGCCTAATCCAGGGCAAGACCTTAGCTCTCTTCAATTTTATGAAGGCTGAGAGAGGTGAGGAAGCAGGAGAAGAAACGTTGAAGCTTTGCAGAGGTTGCTTCATGTGCTTAAGGAAAAAAGCTGTCTCTATAACATAAAGTG
>RJWJ010025297.1:0-24025 GCA_004363605.1 Indri indri
TTCAGAGGACACATGGAGATAGCATAGATATTAAATATTTGAAAGGTCACTGTGTATTGAACTTATTCTTTATGACTTTTCTCAGTAGAAATAGTCCCAAGGAGTCAAATTTCTATTCAGTATGGAAAAGAATTTCTAACAAGTGAAATGTGTTGCTTTAAGAGAAAAGTAGATTCCCTGTTCATAGATATATGCAGTCAGAGGCTGGATGATCACTTGATGAGGTGTGATAGATAACAGGAATCTAATAGGTATGTGGAGTAGATAGCCTATGAAGCCCCTTTCAAATATGAGAATGTCTGAAATATTAGAGAAGAA
Source organism: Indri indri (assembly GCA_004363605.1). Lineage (NCBI taxonomy): Eukaryota > Metazoa > Chordata > Mammalia > Primates > Indriidae > Indri > Indri indri. Next base: position 319 of record RJWJ010025297.1, read on the forward strand.
ATGGGTACCTAGCACAAATCCTGATTTAACACTGTTCAGAATGCTCACTTTTAAATTGCTCTCTCAGAAAATATTTAACAATGTCTCATTCAACTGCTGAAGTGTTATGAATTCCTTAAGACCTGTACATTCAAAATTGTGCTGGACTCAGATGCAGCAGGATATGGAGGGCACCAGAGACTGGACCACAACACTGATTTCTTTTCTGAGGCTTTTGAACACAATGGGTGTCCCCATTCTCTTTTGGTAAGTAAGGTCCTTCAGATATTTTTTATTCTATTTTAATTCAATCCTTTATTTTTATAGTGATGTTTTTGTTCAAAGAAACAACTCTTCAAATAAGCAACATGAAAAAAGTGTGGAGAGTGGTAGGGAAAGCGGATTATGTTTTAAATGTAATGTGTGTTGCTGGACTAAATTGAGTTTTGGAAAAACTAATAGTGAAGGATATTTAGGGGACAATTGGAGGAATATGAATATTTCTCAGAAAATGAGAGGAAGGTAGTTTTTTATTTTTCCTCCAATTATGAACATTTCTATTCTTTATGCAACAATTCACTTCCCTTCTGTTCTTACCTTCTCTGTAATTTTTTACATTGAACAGATTTCTACATTATTGACTATCTAGTGAAGTTTAATTTAAAACACCTTAATGGAATCAATGAAAAATATATCCTTTTTTCTTTCATGTAGTAAATTGAAGATTGAATTCATTCTAGTTATAAAATTCTCTGGTTTTCTCATATTATTGAGGAAGGCATTATAGTGTATAGCTAATTTTTACATTGTGGTGTTGACACAAATGATAGGATGTTGTTTTAAACTACTAGATTTTAATCTTTTTAAAGATGTAGAATTTAGCAACCCTGTAGATTTGGAGGAATTCTTCATTTAACTTATAGCCACATAGCAGGCTCAAAGCCACATCTACACTATATTATCCTTTCTTTTTTCTCTTCCTGATTGGTCCCTGTCCCTATCTCTTTGTCTAAAACCTGCATTTTTTTTTCCACCATGGGAGGTATTGGATTAAGATACATTTCACATTCCTGACACCAAGAGATATCTAACAAACATATGGCTTTACCATAGCTGTTAAAGCTATGATTTCAATAAATTGTCTCTCTTTTCAAAAGTGTAGATGTAAGTCAGGCATGAGAATCTGTATGGTACCCCTGGATCCACCATTTTTCTACAATTTTCCCACTTCTTAGAGTAGTGCCAGCACTTGACTTTGTAAGCCGCCATATTATATACAGAACTGATATGCCAAAAACCATGGCATTAAATAAATAAATAGAGCAGGGATTATAAAATTTGAGTTGTTGGATTGTAATCTGTAAGGAAAGTACAATGGCTATGGGAGACTCAGGTGTTCTAAATGTATGTGAGTGCATACAGGTAGGTGTTAATGATGAGATTGATACAGTTCTCTCTCTCTCTCAATACATATTTATTTTTATAAGAGGGATCAAAGGTGTTATCAGATTCTTCGAAGAATTATTGCTACAGTCTATGAGAACATTCAATTTTGACATGTAAAATAAGATTGATAAAAATAGTTTCATAAGTGGATAAGAAAATTGAATTAAAGTTCTGAAATAACTAAAAGAGTTAGAGAACCCTAAGGGGTTAGGAAAGATGATTCAGCTCACAAAGAAGAATCATGCAAAAGCAGTAACTGATTATAATAAAACTGAACTTTAACCACTTGAACTAGATTTAAAGGGGTTTGAAAAATTTAGACAGCAAAATTCTTATGTAGTCAACTTTCCTAAATGTTCGTGTATCCCAAAAGGGTTCTGTTATGGAGAGACAGCTGTTGATATGAAAAAAATCACAAAATGTCATGGCAGAGGGCCTGAGATCAAGCCCCCAGTTTGCTGTTTCTTAGCAATGAAAACTTGAGCAATTTAACTTCTTTGTACCTCAGTTTCCCTCATCTGTAAAATGAGGACTAATAATAGTATCTTCCCTACAGCAATAGATTCTTAGGAAGCATAAATTCATTCATTCATATTGCCAAGCTTTGTGGAAACCGCAAAATGCTATGGCACACATATTTGAGTGTTATTGCTGTCAGGGATAGTCAATAATTATTTAGTATTTTAAACATGTCAAGATGCTAAGTGCTTTGAGGACACACATGAATACCTTCTTCCAACTTTGGGGAAATTGTAATCTTAGATGAGGGCTCACAATCTTTGGGATTGGGCAGAAAATATCTTGTCATCCTTTCAATTTTCTAAGAGTAAAGGTATTCTGTCACAATTAGAACAAGTCAACTAACCAGTGGCAGCAGCAGTCAGGAGATTACTTTTCAAGAACTAATTAAATTGATCTTGCAAATATGGAACATGCAATTCTAAATTAGCAGATAGAATGAAGAATATCTCATGAGTCTCAATAATATTAATACATAGAGGAATACAGTACTGCAAGGAAATGAGATATAGAAAAGAGCTTAACCACCACCTGTGATAGAATCCAATCCAACTCGGTCAGTAAGATAAACATTAGCCCTGTCTTCCCAACAGCAACATCTTGTTTTCAATTATCACAGGTGCTTCAGGAATCTCATTTAAATAAGTCTTTAGGCTCCAGTTGAAATGAACACTGGTTTTAATGTCAGAATAAGGGAGGCCAAGCAAACCAGTAGAAAATTTAAAAAAAAAATCTCCTTTTTGCCAGTTACTCTGCAAAGAGTGAGAGAAAAAGTCACATTAATTAATGTACCTATTATAAGAATGCCTCACTATAATTGTAACTCCTTATTAAACTGATTCTTATGTGCTGGAATCCAGTCAGGTTGCTTGAACATGACCATAAGTCATGGTGGTTCTCACAACTCTCCCAGTGAGATCACTCTTGCCTCCCATACTCCTAGAATACAGGGGTGAAGGGAGGACAAGATATAACTTTTCCCTCTTCCATAAAATTTCTGCCCATCATAACTAGTACACAGCATTTGCTAAAGCTTAATTTGCAAGCTCAATAATCCAAAAGATCTGCTGAATAAGTGTCGAATCTGTTTTCAAAGATAGCAACAAACAGAGCTCGAAGGAATCTTAAAATAGCCATACATGCTGCATCAGCAGGTGCTACTCTAGCGTTGTCTCTATGTGCTCCGTCAGTTGAAAGTGTGAAGCCAGGGATAACTGCATGTGTACCACTGTTGAAACGTATTTGCTAAGGTCAGAGTATCTCAGAAATGCCAAAAAGCAATACGGCAGAACCTCTCTGGTCTGCTTTACTGGTGGTTATTGGAAACTGCATTTTAGCACAATCATTTCTCTATATTTTGGAGAGGCCCTCGGTGGAGGTCCACCGGGGGTGTGGGGCCCGGTGCCATTCGTTTTCCGTGGGGTTCCTGCATCGTAGTGGCATGATTTGGTTCTGTCCTGGGGAAATTCCAGGCAGCACAAAACACCAGCAAGTGTAGGAATGACATCCACGACTGGGGGTGAGCAACCCCTCCCATATGCAGAAGCCGACGGCAACCACTACCACACTGGGAACTCCCGGTGCCAGTGACACATGTGCAGAGAAAGTCAGGAAGCCGGTCCTACAAGCCTTTGGCCTCTCGCCCTCCCTAACTTCACACCTCCCTCTCTGACTGAGGCCAAGGGTGGAGAAGCAGAGACTATGCTGGGAGAAAATCCTTCCCTCCACAAGGGCTTTTCTGGCTAGCTCGGCCATCCAAGGTAGCATCCCCTTGGCATTTGGCAGTGCTTTCTGCTGCCTGGATGCCAGCTTTTAGACCAACACCTTGCCCCCGCAGTTCTTCTCATTCTCCATGTTTGGTGAGGGCCTGGACCTTTCTTCTTCTGGATGAACGTTCTGTGCCAGAAAACTTCCCCACTCCATCAGGGACAGCATCGTGGGGCATCCAATGTGTGAGGCTTTCCTTCCTCACGGGGCCCTCTTAGTGCCTGGGTAGGCCTGATGTCCATGCCCATCTGCCCAGTCATGTCTTCTGCCAGCAAGGGATCGAAGCCTTGGTGTCAGTGCCCGATCGGTGGGTCCCCTGAGTCTCACCAGCTGAGTGGTAGCACACCTTGCCTGGCCTTTGCCTTCTAAGGCAGACGCTGTTTCACATGGCGCCCACCTTGCTTTGGTTATTTTCTTGGGGGGGCGGTTGGATACAGGCTTGGCATTTACCTGGGGAAGTGTGCAACAGTGGCGGGCCTGGAAGGAGAAATAGACTGCTACTGTTTGCCCTGAAGGGGTGGGAGTGGGAGGGAAGAGGGGGGACAGTGTTCTGTGTGGGTCCAGATGGGGGGCGGGGGGTGCCATTGTTCCGCTTTGCTGAGGTTGGGGGGTGATTAGGGCATTGGCTGGGGCAATCCTTTCGTCTTCGGACAAGAATCCCATGTCTTGCCCACGCCTCCAGAAGAGGGCCTGTGCACGTGGTCCTAGGTAGGCTCTGCTTACCCCGAAGTCTCTCGGGCCCTGAGGGACCCTGGAAAGAGTGCCTTCCCCTCACGGTCGGTCTTGGAGGGGGCCGATCCCACTCAGCCTAAACGCCTCTAGTACAAAAGGCTAATGTATTTGTAAACAAGTTGGCACTGAAAAGTTTTCCTATGAAAAAGCACACTGGTGTAGTTCACAGATTCACACGGAAAGACTGGAAGTGGAGACAGCTGTTCCTACACTTCCAGAAGACGTAAGAGGACCCAACCCTCATGGAAAAAGGCCTGAGAGTCGTGTATTGGGCTGGAAAAGTTCACAAAATAAAGAGGTGTCAGGTTCTCTTAGAGCCAGGAGCCAATTCAGGGAACTCATTTGAAAATACATTCTTGGTCTTGCTAGGTCTTCTGAGGACCCTCACCCTTTTGGAAAGCGAACTGAATAAAAGTGTAGCAACTCTGTCAGTGGCCAAAAGGGGGCCTGTGCATGTGGTCCTAGGCAGGCTCTGCTCTCCCCAAACTCTCTGCTTGCCCTCAGGACCCCTGGAAAGAGCACTTACACCTTAGGGTCGGTCTTCGAGGGGGCCGATGCCGCTGACACGAGAACCCTCACCATCCCAACGCACAGCTGGCATGTCAGGTCTTAGGCAGGCAGCCCTCTGGTCATGTTCGCTCTCCCTGGGACTTGCAAGCAGATAGGACCGGCAGCAGCCCCTGGCAATTAACAGCGGAGCAGTACCTGGTGGGCCCGGGTCCCATGGAGGCAGGGGACACCTATGTTAGTGAACTGGCACCTTCTCTCTGGGCCTCAGGTAACTAACTCCCTGTGCCCCACAGGCCCCATGCCTGCTCGCCAGACGTCATCCCCGCCACCCTGGCAGGAACGCCCATCCCCTGTGTTTCATGCCAGCCCTGATCCCAGGAGGAGGGATGGGAATATTCGCCTCTCTCACTGAAGCGGGCCCTCCGCTGGGAGCTGGGAACACACCCAGACCTCTGTTTCAAGGGGTCCTGAGAACAAGACCGGGAGGCTGTGCCCCTCGGTGGTGGTGCCGGTCCTGCGCACCCTCATTCCGCCAACCTGGACACCGCAGCCAGAGCGATCTCGCCCTCAATCCCCGCTGCCGCTGCCTCCGCCCAAGTGGCATGTCCCCGATCACCCCGATAGCCAGGTCACGATCCACCAAAGCCGCCAGAGCCTCTCCGGGGAGGCCTGACAGCTTAGCCTGGAGCACGGGCCGACCTTACAACTGCACGTGCGCCAGACGCCATCACAATCATAGCCACCCTTGCCTAGTGCCACGTCCCTATGGCTACAGCCCTCTGCGGCCAGGCCAGGCCCATCCCTGTCTGGCTTTGGCCTGCGCTCTCCAGGGTGGTAGACAAGGGATCTCCGAGGTTCCCAGGTGATGAGGAGGAGGGCCCAGTGGGGTCAGGAAGCCTCCATCGCAGTGTCCAGGAAGCAACAGGGGATCCATGGACAGGTCACCCCTCGCCACCCCACACCCGCCTGCCGGCTGTGTACGTGAGACTCGCCCACAGTCCAAAGTCATCATGCCTGTGACCTGGAAGGCTGGACTGCCCATGTGCCCGTGTGTCCCTCATTACCCAGGTATCCTTCCTCGCCGAGCCCCTAGCCCCGCCGTATGAGGACCTGACTGGATGCCTGTGACTTCAGAATCAGAGGGAGACAGAGAGAGAGAGTGAGAGAGCGAGAGAGAGACAGAGAGAGAGACAGAGAGAATCAGAGTATGTGCGTGGGCTGGTATGAAAAAGTCGTTTGCCACGTGGGCCGCGGGCCGCCTGAAGTCACCTTTGCTGTCAGTAAGGCCCTCGGTGGAGGTCCACCGTGGATGTGGGGCCTGGTGTCATTCGTTTTCTGTGGGGTTCCTGCTTTGTGGTGGCATGAATTGGTTCCATCCTGGGGAAATTGTGGGCAGCACAAAACACCAGCAAGTGTAGGAATGACTTGCCACCCCTCCCATACGCAGAAGCCGAAGGCAACTACCACCTAACCGGGAACACCTGCTGCCAGCAACACATGTGCAGAGCAAGCTAGGAAGCCGGTCCTCCAAGCCTTTGGCCTCTGGCCCTCCCTAAGCTCACGCCTACCTTCTCTGACTGAGGCCAGAGGGTTGAGAAGCAGAGACTATGCTGGGAGAAAATCCTTCCCTCCACTGGGGCCTTTTTGGCTGGCTCTCACAGGTACAAACACATACATTCTCTCAGAGAAAGAGGCTAGACATGGCCCACATTAAGGGATAGCACAATGTAAGGAAAGAAAGCAGATGGTACAGTTTGTTATTGAACAGACCTAAGAAAGCAGAAGTCTTTTCATTATAATTGTGAAACTTATGGTCCGAATGGAGTTACAGATACAAACACTATTACAGATTCAAAAGCTTTCATTCTCTCACAGAAAGTTTCTAGAAATGGCCCAATTTGCAGGATAGCACAACTTTGGGAAAGAAAACAGTGGGTATACTTTCTAGTCAAACACACCTTAGAAAACGGAAGTCTTTTCATTATAAGTATGAAACTTATACGCTGAATGGGGTTACAGATGCAAACGCATACATTCTCTCAGACAAAGTAGCTAGACAGGGCCCAAGGTAAGGGATACCATAACTTAAAGAAAGAAAGCAGTGAGTATAGTTTGTAGTCAAACAGACCCAAGAAAGCAAAAGTCTTTTAATCATAATGATGAAACTTTTAGGCCGAATAAAGTTACAGATACAAATGCTTTCATTCTCTCAGAGAAAGCTTCTAGAAATGGCCCAATTTACAGGATAGCACAAAATTGTGAAAGAAAACAGTGGGTATAGTTTGTAGTCAAACACACCTTAGAAAGCAGAAGTCTTTTCATTATAATTGTGAAACTTATGGCCCGAATGGAGTTACAGATACAAACGCATACATTCTCTAAGAGAAAGCGGCTAAACATGGAGCAAGTTAAGGGATACCACAACTTAAAAAAAGAAAGCAGTGGGTGTAGATTGTAGTGAAACAGACCTAAGAAAGCAGAAGTCCTTTCATTATAAGAATGAAACTTTTAAGCTGAATACAGTTATAGTTACACACACTTTCATACTCAATAGAAAGCTTCTAGAAATGGCCCAATTTACAGGACAGCACAATTTTGGAGTAGAAAACAGTGGGTATAGTTTATAGTCAAAAACACCTTAGAAAGCAGATGTCTTTTCATTATAAGTATGAAACTTACGTCCAAAAGGTGTTACAGATAAAAACTGATACATTCTCTCAGAGACAGCAGGCAGACATGTCCAAGGTTAAGCGATAGTACAATGTAAGAAAGAAAGAAGTGGGTATAGTTTGCAGTGAAACAGACCTAAGAAAGCAGAAGTCTTTTCATTACAAGGATGAAACTTTTAGGAAGAATACAGTTACAGATACAAATGCTTTCATTCTCTCAGAGAAAGCTTGTCGAAATGGCCCAATTTACAGGACAGCAAAAATTTGGGAAAGAAAACAGTGGGTATAGTTTGCAGTCAAACACTCCTTAGAAAGCAGAAGTCTTTTCATTATAAGTATGAAACTTACAGTCCGAATGCTGTTCAGATCTAAATGCATACATTCTCTCAGAGAAAGCGGCTAGACATGGCCCAAGCTAAAGGATAGCACAACTTAAGGAAAGAAAGCAATGGGTATAGTTTGTAGTGAAACAGACCTAAGAAAGCAGATGTCTTTTCATTATGAAAATTAAACTTTTAGGCTGATTATAGTTACAGATACAAATGCTTTCATTCTCTCAGAGAAAGCAGCTAGACATGGCCCAAGTTAAGGGATAGCCCTACTTACAAAAAGAAAGCAGTGGGTATAGTTTGCAGGAGAAAACTCCTTAGAAAGCAGAAGTCTTTTCATTATAAGTAGAAAACTTATAGTCTGAATGGGTTTACAGATATGAATGCATACATTCTCTCAGAGAAAGTGGATAGACCTGGACCAAGAGAAGGGATAGGACAGCTTAAAAAAGGAAAGAAGTGGGTATACTTTAGTAGTCAAAGAGATTGTAGAGAGTAGAAATCTGTCATTATAAGGATGAAACTTTTAGGCCAAATATAGTAACAGATACAAACGCTTTCATTCTCTCAGAGAAAGCTTCTACATTGGCCCAATTTACATTAGAGCACAACTATGGGAAAGAAAGCAGGGGCTATAGTTTGTAGTCAAACACACCTTAGAAAGCAGAAGTCTTCTCATTATAAGTATGAAACTTATAGTCTGATGGGGTTACAGATACAAACTCACACATTCTCTCAGAGAAAGCAGCTAGACATGGCCCAAGATAAGGGATAGCCCAACTTAAAAAAAGAAATCAGTGGGTATAGTTTGGAGGCAAACAGACTTAAGAAAGCAGTAGTCTTTTCATTATAAGTTTGAAACTTTTTGGCCAAATACAGTTACAGATACAAACGCTTTCATTGTCTCAGAGAAAGCTTCTAGAAATGGCTCAATTTACAGGATAGCACAGCTTTGGGAAAGACAACAGTGGGTATAGTTTGTAGTCAAAGACACCTTAGAAAGAAGAAGTCTTTTCATTACAAGTATGAAACTTATAGGTGAATGGGATTACAGATACAAACGCATACATTGCCTGAGAGAAAGCAGCCAGATATGGCCCAAGTTAAGGGATAGCACAACTGTGGGAATGAAAGCAATGGGTATCGTTTGTAGTGAAACAGACCTAAGAAAGCAGAAGTCTTTTCATTATAAGAAAGAAACTTTTAGGCCAAATATAGTCACAGGTACAAACACTTTCATTCTCTGAGAGAAAACAGCTAGACATGGCCCTAGTTAAGGGATAGCACAAATGTTGGAATGAAACCAGTGGCTATCGTTTGTAGTGAAACAGACCTAAGAAAGCAGAAGTCTTTTCATTATAAGAAAGAAACTTTTAGGCTGAATACAGTCACAGATACAAACGTTTTCATTCCCTCAGAGAAACCTTCTAGAAAAGGCCGAATTTACAGGATAGAGCAACTTTGGGAAAGAAAAGTGTGGGTATATTTTGTAGTGAAACACAACTTAGAAAGCAGAAGTCTTTTCATTATACGTATGAAACTTATAGGCCTAATGTGGTTACAGATACAATCGCATACATTCTCTCAGAGAAAGCAGCTAGATATGGCCCAAGTTAAGGGAGAGCACAACCGTGGGAAAGAAAGCAGTGGGTATACTTTGTAGTGAAAAAGACCTAAGAAAGCAGAAACATTTTCAGTATAAGAATGAAACTTATAGTCCTAATGGGGTTACAGATACAAACGCATACTTCCTTTCAGAGAATGCTGCTGGGCATGTCCCAAGTTAAGTGATAACACAACTTAAAAAAAGAAAGCAGTGGGTGTAGTTTGTAGTGAAACAGACCTAGGAAACCAGAAGTCTTTTCATTATAAGAATGAAATTTTAGGCTGAATACAGTTACAGATATAAAAACTTTCATTTCTCAGAGAAAGTTTCTTGTAGTGGCCCAATTTACAGGATAACACAACTTTGGGAAAGAAAGCATGGAGTATACTTTTTAGTCAAACATGCCTTAGAAAGCAGAAATCTTTTCATTATAAATGTGAAACTTATAGGCCGAACAGTGTTACAGATACAAATGCATACGTTCTGTCACATTAAGTGGCTAGACATGGCCCAAGTTAAGGGATACCACAACACTGGGAATGAAAGCAGTGACCAAGTTTGTAGTGAAACAGACCTATGAAAGCAGAAGTCCTTTCATTACAAGGATGCAACTTTTAGTCCTAATACAGTTACAGATACAAACGCTTTCATTCTTTCAGAGAAATCTTCTAGAAATGGCCCACTTAGGAAGCCAGCACGACTTTGGGAAAGAAAACTGTGGGTATACTTTGCGGTCAAACACTACTTAGAAAGCAGAAGTCTTTTCATTTTACGTATGAAACTTGTAGCCGGATCGGGTTATAGATCCAAAGCATACATTCTCTCAGAAAAAGTGTTTAGACATGGCTCCAGTTAAGGGATGACACAAGGTAAGAAAAGAAAGCAATGGGTAGAGTTTGTATTGAATCAGACCTAAGAAAGCAGAAGCCTTTGCATTATAAGGATGAAACTTTTAGTCGGAATACAGTTACACATACAAACGCTTTCATTCTGTCAAAGAAAGCTTCTAGAAATGGCCCAATTTACAGGATACCACAACTTTGGGAAAGAAAGCAGTTTGTATAGATTGTATTCAAACACACTTTAGAAAGCAGAACTCTGTTCATTATAACTATAAAACTTATAGTCCGAATGGTGTTACAAATACAAACGCATACATTCTCTCAGAGAAAGCAGCTGGGCAAGGCCCAAAGTAAGGGATAGAACAACTGTAGGAGAGAAAGCAGTGGGGATAGTTTGCAGTGAAACAGACCGAAGAAAGCAGACGTCATTTCACTATAAGGATGAAATTTTTAGGCCGAATACAGTTACACTAACAAACACTTTAATTCACTCCAAGAAAGGGTCTAGAAATTGCCCAATTTACAAGATAGGACAACTTTGGGAAAGAAAACTGTGGGGATAGTTTGCAGTACAGCACTGCTTAGAAAGCAAAAGAGTTTTCATTATAAGTGTGAAACTTACAGGCTGAATTTTGTTACAGAAACAAATGCATACATTGTCTCAGAGAAAGCAGGTAGACATGTCCGAAGTTAAAAGATAGCACAACTTTAGGAAAGAAAGCAGTGGGTATAGTTTGCAGTGAAACAGACCTAAGAAACCAGAAGTCTTTTCAGTATAAGGATGAAACTTGTAGGCCGAATATAGTTACACATACAAACACTTTCATTCTCTCAGAGAAAGCCTCTAGCAATGGCCCAATTTCCATGATAGGACAACTATGGGAAAGAAAACTGTGGGGATAGTTTGCAGTCCAGCACTGCTGAGAAAGCAGAAGAGTTTTCATTATAATTATGAAGCTCACAGGCAGAATTGGTTACAGAAACAAACGTATATATTCTGTCAGAGAAAGTGGCTAGTCATGTCCCAAGGGAAAGGATAGCACAACTTTAGGAAAGAAAGCAGTGAGTAAAGTTTGTAGTGAAACACACCTAAAAAAGCAGAAGTCTTGTCACTGTAAGTGTGAAACTTTTAGGTAGAATGTACTTACAGATATAAACGCTTTCATTCTCTCTGAGAAAGCCTCTGGAAATGGCCCAATTTACACGATAGCCCAACTTTAGGAAAGAAAACTGTGGGGAGAGTCTGCAGTTGAGCACTGCATAGAAAGCAGAAGAGTTTTCATTATAGTTATGAAACTTACAGGCTGAATTTTGTTACAAAAACAAACACATACATTCACTCAGAGAAAGTGGTTTGATATGTCCCAAGTTAACGATGGCACAACTTTAGGAAAGAAAGCAGTGGATAAAGTTTGTCGTGAAGAAAATCTAAGAAAGCAGAAGTCTTTTCAGCATAAGGATAAAACTTTTAGGTCGAATACACTTACAGATGTAAACGCTTTCATTCTCTCAGAGAAAGCCCCTAGAAATGGCCCAATTTACACTATATCTTTGGCTAAGAAAACTGTGGGTATAGTTTGCAGTCCAGCACTGCTTAGAAAGAGGAAGAGTTTTCATTATAAGTATGAAACTTACAGGTTGAATTTTGTTGCACAAACAAACGCATGCATTCTCCCACAGAGAGCCGCTAGACCAGTCCCAAGTTAAAGGATAGCACAACTTTAGGAAAGAAAGCAATGGGTATAGTTTGTACGGTAACAGACCTAAGAAAGCAGAGGTCTTCTCAGTATAAGGACAAAACTTTTATTTCGAATACACTTCCAGATATAAACGCTTTAATTCTCTCAGAGAAAGCCTCTAGAAATGGCCTAATTTGCCCAATAGCAAAACTTTGGGAAAGAAAACTGTGGGGAGAGTTTGCAGTCGAGCACTGCATAGAAAGCAGAAGAGATTTCATTATAGTTATGAAACTTACAGGAAAAATTTTGTTACAGAAACAAACGCATACATTCTCTCAGAGAAAGTGGCTTAACATGTCCCAATTTAAGGACAGCACAACTTTAGGAAAGATAGCAGTGGGTACAGTTTGTACTGAAACAGACTTAAGAAAGCAGAAGACTTTTCAGTATAAGGATGAAACTTTAAGGTCGAATTCAGTTACACATACAAATGCTTTCATTCTCTCAGAGAAAGCCTCCAGAAACGGCCCAATTTACACAATAGCACAACCTTGGCTAAGAAAACTGTGGGAATAGATTGCAGTACAGCACGGCTTAGCAAGCAGAAGACTTTTTTTTATAAGTTTGAAACTAACAGGCCTAATTTTGTTACAGAAACAAACGCATACATTCTCTCAGAGAGAGCAGGTAGACATGACCATAGTTAAAGGTTAGCACAACTTTAGGAAAGAAAGCAGTGGGTATAGTTTGCAGTGAAACAGACCTAAGAATGCAGAAGTCTTTTCAGCATAAGGATGAAACTTTCAGGCCGAACACAGGTACACATACAAACGCTTTCATTCTCTCTGAGAAAGCCTCTAGAAATGGCCTAATTTGCAGGATAGCACAACTTTGGGAACGAAAACTGTGGGGATAGTTTGCAGTCCAGCACTGCTTAGAAAGCAGAAGAGCTTCCATTATAACTATGAAACATCCCGGCGTAATTTTGTTACAAAAAAAAAGGCATATACTCTTTCAGAGAAAGCGGCTAGACATGTCCGCAGTTAAAAGATAGCACAACCTAGGAAAGAAAGCAGCGGGTATAGTTTGTAGTGAAACAGACCTAAGAAAGCAGAAGTCTTTTCAGTATAAGGATGAAACTTTTGCTTCAAATACAGTTACAGATATAAACGCTTTCATTCTCTCAAAGAAAGCCTCTGGAAATGGCCTGATTTACATTATAGCACAACATTTGGAAAGAAAACTGTGGGTATAGTTTGCAGTCCAGCACTACATGGAAAGCAGAAGAATTTTCATTATAAGTGTGAAACTTACAGTCCGAACTTTGTTACAGAAATCAACACATACATTCTCTCAGAGAAACAGGTAGACATGTCTGAAGTTAAAGGATAGCACAACTTTAGGAATGAAACCAGTGGGTATATTTTGTAGTGAAACAGACCTAAGAAAGCAGAAGTCTTTTCAGTGTAAGGATGAAACATTTAGGTAGAATACACTTACAGATATAAACAGTTTCATGCTCTCAGAGAAAGCCTTTACAAATGGCACAATTTACAGAATACCATAACTTTGGAAAATAAAAAGGTGAGGATAGTTTGCAGTCCAGCACTGCATTGAAAGCTGAAGAGTTTTCATTATAAGCATGAAACTTACAGGCCGAATAGTGTTACAGAAACAAATGCATACATTCTATCAGAGAAACTGGGTAGACATATCCCAAGTTAAAGGATACACAACTTTAGGAAAGACAGCAGGAGGTATAGTCTGTAGTGAAACAGATCTAAGAAAGCAGAAGTCTTTTCAGTGTAAGGAGGAAACTTATAGGCCGACTGGAGTTACACATACAAACGCTTTCATTCTCCCAGAGAAAGCCTCTAGAAACGGCCCAATTTACACGATAGCACAACTTTGAGAAAGAAAACTGTGGGGATAGTTTGTAGTCCAGCACTGCTTAGAAAGCAGAAGAGTTTTCACTATAAGTGTGAAACTTACAGGCCGAATTTTGCTACAGAAACAAACGCATTCATTGTCTCAGAGAAAGCAGGTAGACATGTCCAAAGTTAAAGGATAGCACAACTTTAGGAAAGAAAGCAGTGGGTATAGTTTGTAATGAAACAGACCTAAGAAAGCAGAAGTCTTTTCAGTGTAAGGATAAAACTTTTAGGTAGAATACACTTACAGATATAAATGCTTTCATTCTCTCAGAGAAAGCCTCTAGAAATGGCCCAATTTACACGATACCATAACTTTGGAAAAGAAAAAGGTGGGCATAGTTTGCAATCCATCAGTGCATGGAAAGCTGAAGAGTTTTCATTATAAGTGTGAAACTTATAGGCCGAATAGTGTCACCAAAAAAAACGCATGCATTCTCTCAGAGAAAGCGGCTGGACATGTCCCAAGATAAAGGATACACAACATTAGGAAAGAAAGCAGGGGGTACAGTCCGTAGTGAAACAGACCTAAGAAAGCAGAAGTCTTTTCAGTATAAGGATGCAACTTTTAGGCCAAATACAGTTACACATACAAACGCTTTCATTCTCTCAGAGAAAGACTCTAGAAATGGCCCAATTTACACAATAGCACAACTTTGGGAAAGAAAACTGGGGAAAGTTCCAGTTCAGCACTGCTTAGAAAGCAGAAGAGTTTTCATTATAAGTATGAATCTTACAGCCCGAATTTTGTTACAGAAAAAAACGCATACATCTCTCAGAGAAAGCGGCTAGAAATGTCCCAAGTTAAATTATCACATAACTTTAGGAAAGAAAGCAGTGGGTGTAGTTGGGACTGAAACAGGCCTAAGAAAGCAGAAGTCTTCTCAGTATAAGGATGAAACTTTTATTTCGAGTACACTTTCAGATATAAATATTTTCATTATCCCAGAGAAAGCCTCTAGAAATGGCCCAATTTACAGGATAGCACAATTTAGGAAAGAAAACTCTGGCTATAATTTGCAGTCCAGCACTGCTTTGAAAGCAGAAGAGTTTTCATTATAAGTATGAAACTTATAGGCAGAATTGGTGTCAGAAAAAAACGTACATATTCTGTCAGAGAAAGCAGCCAGATATGTCCCAAGTGAAAGGATAGCAGAACTGTAGGAAAGGAAGCAGTGGGTAAAGTTTGTAGTGAATCACACCTGAGAAAGCAGAAGTCTTTTCAGTATAGGGATGATCCTTTCAGGTAGAACAGAGTTACAGATATAACGGCTTTCATTCTCTCAGGGAAAGAACCTAGAAATAGCCCAATTTACACGATAGCAAAATTATGGGAAAGAAAACTGTGGGGATAGTTTGCAGTCCAGCACTGCTTAGAAAGCAGAAGAGTTTTCATTATAAGTATGAATCTTACAGGCTGAATTTTGTTACAGAAAAAAACACATACATCTCTCAGAGAAAGTGGCTAAACATGTCCCATGTTAAAGGATAGCACAGCTTTAGGAAAGAAAGCAGTGGGTATAGTTTGTACTGAAACAGACCTAAGAAAGCAGAAGTCTTTTCAGTGTAAGGATGAAACTTTTCTGGCGAATACGCTTACGGATATAAGTGCTTTCATTCTCTTAGAGAAATCCTGTAGAAATGGCACAATTTACACAATATCCCAACTTTGGGGAAGAAAACTCTGTTGACAGTTTGCAGTCCAGCACTGCTTAGTAAGCTGAAGAGTTTTCTTTAGAGTATGAAACATACAGGACAAAATATGTTACAGAAACAAACACATACATTCTCTAGAGAAAACAGGTGCACATGTACTAAGTTAAAGGATAGCACAAAGTTAGGAAAGAAGCACGGGGTATAGTTTGTAGTGAAACAGACCTAAGAAAGCAGAAGTCTTTTCAGTGTAAGGATGGAACATTTAGGTTGAATACACTTATATCTGTAAGATATAAGATATTCTCTCAGAGAAACCCTATAGAAATGGCCCAATTTGCATGACAGCACAACTTTAGGAACGAAAACCATTAGAATAATTAGCAGTCCAGCACTGCTTAGAAAGAAGAAGAGTTTTCTTTAGAGTATGAAACTTACAGGCCAAACTATGTTACAGACAGAAACGCATACATTCTCTCAGAGAAAACAGCTAGACATGTCCCAAGTTAAAGGATAGCACAACTTTAGGAATGAAAGCAGTGGGTATGGTTTGTAGTGAAACAGACTTAAAAGCAGAAGTGTTTTCACTGTAAGGACGAAACTTTAAGGTCGAATAACCTTACAGATATAAACGCTTTCATTCTCTCAGAGAAAGGCTCTAGAAATGGCCCAATTTGCACGATAGCACCCCTTTGGGAAAGAAAACTGTGGGGATAGTTTGCAGTCCAGCACCGCTTAGACAGCAGAAGAGTTTTCACTGTAAGTATGAAGCTTAAGGGCCGAATCGTGATACAGAAAGAAACGCAAGCATTCTCTCAGAGAAAGCAGCTACATATGTCCCAAGTTAAAGGATAGCACAACCTTAGGAAGGAAAGCAGTGGGTATAGTTTGTGGTGAAGCAGACCTAAGAAAGCAGGAGTCTTTTCAGTATAAGTATGAAACTTATTGGTCGAATACACTTACAGATATAAACGCTTTCATTCTCTCAGAGAAAGTCTTCAGAAATGGCCGAATTTGCACGACTGCACAACCTTAGCAAAGAAAACTGACAGGATATTTTGCTGTCCAGCCCTGCTTAGAAAGCAGAAGGGTTTTCATTGTAAGTGTGAAGCTTAAGGGCTGAATGGCCTTACAGAGAGAAACGCATGCATTCTCTCAGAGAAAGCAGCTACACATGTCCCAAGTTAAAGATTAGCACAACTTTAGGAAAGAAAGCAGTAGGTATAGTTTGTGGTGAAACAGACCTAAGATAGCAGAAGTCTTTTCATTATAAGGATGAAATTTTAGGTCGAATACACTTACAGATATGAATGCTTTCATTCTCTCAGAGAAAGCCTCTAGAAATGGCCCAACTTACACGATAGCACAACTTTGGGAAAGAGAAGTGTGGGGATAGTTTGCAGTCCAGCACCATTTAGAAAGCAGAAGACTTTTCATGATACATATGAAACTTACTGTCCAAATTTTGTTACAGAAACAAACGAATACATTCTCTCAGAGAAACCGGCTGGACATGTCCCAAGTTAAAGGATAGCACAACTTTAGGAAAGAAACCAGTTGGTATAGTTTGTAGTGAAACAGACCTAAGAAAGCAGAAGTCTTTCCAGTATATGGATGACACCTTTAGATCGAATACACTTACAGATATAAATGCTTTCATTCTCTCAGAGAAAGACTCTAGAAATGGCCGAATTTTCACGATAGCACAACTTTGGGAAAGAAGACTGGGGAAAGTTCCAGTTCAGCACTGCTTAGAAAGCAGAAGAGTTTTCATTATAAGTATGAATCTTACAGCCCGAATTTTGTTACAGAAAAAAATGCATACATCTCTCAGAGAAAGCGGCTAGACATGTCCCAAGTTAAATTATCGCATAACTATAAGAAAGAAAGCAGTGGGTATAGTTGGGACTGAAACAGGCCTAAGAAAGCAGAGGTCTTCTCAGTATAAGGATGAATGTTTTCTTTCGAATACACTTTCAGATATAAATGTTTTCATTCTCCAAGAGAAAGCCTCTAGAAATTGACCAATTTACAGCATAGCACAACTTTGGGAAAGAAAACTCTGGCTATAATTTGCAGTCCAGCACTGCTTAGAAAGCAGAAGAGTTTTCATTATAAGTATAAAACTTACAGGCAGAATTGGTTACTGAAACAAACGTATACATTCTGTCAGAGAAAGTGGCTAGATATGTCCCAGGTGAAAGGAAAGCAGAACTGTAGGAAAGAAAGCAGTGGGTAAAGTTTGTAGAGAATCACAGCTAAAGAAGCAGAAGTCTTTTCAGTATAGGGATGATACTTTCAGGTCGAACACAGTTACAGATATAACCGCTTTCATTCTCTCAGAGAAAGAATCTAGAAATAGCCCACTTCACACGATAGCAAAACATTGGGAAAGGAAACTGTGGGGATAGTATGCAGTCCCGCACTGCTTAGGAAGCAGAAGAGTTTTCACTGTAAGTATGAAGCTTAAGGGCCAAATCACGACACAGAAAGAAACGTATGCATTCTCTCAAAAAAAGCAGCAGCACATGTCCCAAGTTAAAGGACAGCACACCTTTAGGAAAGAAAGCAGTGTGTATAGTTTGCAGTGAAACAAACCTAAGAAAGCAGAAGACTTTTCAGTTTAAGGATGAAACTTTAATCTCGAATACACTTACATATATAAACGCTTTCATTCTCTCAGAGACAGCCTCTAGAAATGGCCTAATTTGCACGATAGCACAACTTTGGGAAAGAAAACAGAGCGGATAGTTTGCAGTCCAGCACTGCTGAGAATGCAGAAGAGTTTTCACTGTAAATGTGTAGCTTAAAGGAAAAATGGTGTTACAGAAAGAAATGCATGCATTACCTCAGAAAAAGCAGCTACACATGTCCCAAGTTAAAGGATAGCACAACTTTAGGAAAGAAAGCGGAGTGTATAGTTTGTAGTGAAACACACATAAGACAGCAGAAGTCTTTTCAGTGTAAGGAAGAGACTTTAAGCTCGAATACCCTTACAGATATAAACGCTTTCATTCTCTCAGAGAAAGCCTATAGAAATGGCCTAATTTGCACGATAGCACAACTTTGGGAAAGAAAACTGTGGGGATGATATTCAGTGAAGCACTGCTTCGAATGCAGAACAGTTTTCACTGTAAATGCGAAGCTTGAAGGAAGAATGGTGTTATAGAATGAAACCCATGCCTTCTCTCAGAAAAAGCAGCTACACATGCCCCAAGTTAAAGGATAGCACAACTTTGGGAAAGAAAGCAGTGTGTATAGTTCGTAGTGAAACAGACCTAAGAAAGCAGAATTCTTTTCAGTATAAGTAATAGACTTTTAGGGCCAATAGCCTTACAGATATAAACGCTTTCATTCTGTCAGAGAAAGCCTCCAGAAATGGCCCAATTTGCACGAGAGCACAACTTTGGGAAAGAAAACCGTGGGGAGAGTTTGCAGTCCAGTACCACTTACAAAGCAGAAGAGTTTTCACTGTAAGTATGAAGTTTCAGGGCCGAATCATGATACAGAGAGAAACGCATGCATTCTCTCACAAAAAGCAGCTACACATGACACAAGTTAAAGGATAGCACAACTTTAGGAAAGAAAGCAGTCTGTATAGTTTGTAGTGAAACACACCCAAGACAGCAGAAGTCTTTTCAGTGTAAGGATGAAACTTAAAGTTCGAATACCCTTGCAGATATAAACCCTTTTATTCTCTCAGAGAAAGCCTCTAGAAGTGGCCCAATTTGCACAATAGCACAACTTTGGGAAAGAAAGCGGTGGGGATAGTTTGCAGTCCAGCACTGCTTAGAAAGCAGAAGAGTTTTCACCATAAGTGTGAAGCTTAAGGGACGAGTAGTGTTATAGAAAGAAACGCATGCATTCTCCAAGAAAAAGCAGCTACACCTGTGCCAAGCTAAAGGATAGCAAAACTTTAGGAAAGAAAGCAGTGTGTATATTTTGTTGGGAAACAGACCAAAGAAAGCAGAAGTCTTTTCAGTGCAAGGATGAAACTTTGAGCTCGAATAACCTTACAAATGTAAACGTTTTCATTCTCTTAGAGAAAGCCTCTGGAAAAGGCACAATTTGCATGATAGCACAACTTTGGGAAAGAAAACTGTGCGGAGAGTTTGCAGTGCAGCACTTCTTAGAAACCAGAAGAGTTTTCACTGTAAGTATGAAGCTTAAGGGCCGACTGGAGTTACAGAAAGGAACACATACATTCTCTCAGGAAAAGCAGCTACACATGTCCCAAGTTAAAGGATTGCACAACTTTAGCAAAGAAAGCAGTGTGCAGAGTTTGTAGTGAAGCAGACCTAAGGAAGCACAATACTTTTCAGTATAAGTAATACACTTTTAGGGCGAATACCCTTACAGATATAAACACTTTCATTCTCTAAGAGAAAGCCTCTAGAAATGGCCCAATTTGCACACTACCACAATTTTGGGAAAGAAAACTGTGGGGATAGTTTGCAGTCCGGCACTGCTTAGAAAGCAGATGTTTCACTATAATGGGAAGCTTAAAGGCCGAATGGTGTTACAGAAAGAAACGCATGCATTGTCTCAGAAAAAGCAGCTACATATGTCCCAAGTAAAGGATATTACAACTCTAGGGAAGAAAGCAGTGTGTGTGGTTTGTAGTGTAACAGACGTAGAAAAGCAGAAGTCTTTTCAGTGTCAGGAGGAAACTTTAAGCTCGAGTACACTTACAGATAAAAACGCTTTCATTCTCTCAGAGAAAGCCTCTAGAAATGGCCCAATTTGAACGATAGCACAACTTTGGGAAAGAAAACCGTGGGGATACTTTGCAGTCCAGCAACGCTTAGAAAGCAGAAGAGCTTTAACCGTAAGTGTCAATCTTAAGGGCTGAATGGTGTTATAGACAGAAACACATGCATTCTCTCAGAAAAAGCAGCTACACATGTCCAAAGTTAAAGGATAGCACAACTTTAGGAAAGAAAGCAGTGGGTATATTTTGTTGTGAAACAGACCTAAGAAAGCAGAAGTCTTTTCAGTGCAAGGATGAATCTTTGAGTTCGAATACCCTTACAGATATAAACGTTTTCATTCTCTTAGAGAAAGCCTCGGGAAATGGCCCAATTTGCACGATAGCACAACTTTGGGAAAGAAAACTGTGGGGCTAGCTTGCAGTCCAGCGCCGCTTCAAAAGGAGAAGAGATTTCACTGTAAGTATGAAGCTTGAGGGCCGAATCGTGACACAGAGAGAAACGCATGAATTCTCTCAGAAAAAGCAGCTACACATGTCCCAAGTAAAAGGACAGCACAACTTTAGGAAAGAAAGCAGTGTGTGTAGTTTGTAGTAAAACAGACCTAAGAAAGCAGAAATCTTTTCAGCATAAGTAATAGCCTTTTACGGTGAATACCCTTACAGATATAAACGCTTTCATTCTCTCACAGAAAGCCTCTAGAAATGGCTCAATTTGTACAACAGCACAACTTCGGGATAGGAAACTGTGGGGATAATTTGCAGTCCAGCACCGCTTAGAAAGCAGAAGAGTTTTCACTGTAAGTATGAAGGTTAAGGGCCGAATGGTGTTACAGAAACAATCTCATGCATTCTCTCAGGAAAAGCAGCTACACATGTGCCAAGTTAAAGAAGAGCACAACTTTAGGAAACAAAGCTGTGTGTATAGTTTGTAGTGAAACAGACGTAAGAAAGCAGAATTCATTTTAGTATAAGTAATAGCCTTTTAGGGGGAATACACTTACATATATAAACGCTTTCATTCTCTCAGGGAAAGCATCTAGAAACGGCCGAATTTGCATAATAGCACAACTTTGGGAAAGAAAACTGTGAGGAGAGTTTGCAGTCCAGCACTGCTTAAAAAGCAGAAGAGTTTTCATTGTAAGGATGAAGCTTAAGGGACGAATGGTGTTACACAAACCAACTCATGCATTCTCTCAGGAAAAGCAACTACACATGTCTCAAGTTAAAGGATTGCACAACTATAGAAAACAAAGCTGTGTGTATATTTTGTAGTGAAACAGACCTAAGACAGCAGAATTCTTTCCAGTATAAGTAATAGCCATTTAGGGCAAATACCCTTACATATACAAACCCTTTCATTCTCTCAGAGAAAGCCTCTAGAAATGGCCCAAGTTGCACGATTGCACAACCTTGGGAAAGAAAACTGCGAAGACAGTTTACAGTCCAGCACCGCTTAGAAAGCAGAAGAGTTTTCACAGTAAGTATGAAGCTTAAGGGCCGAATGGTGTTACAGAAACAAACTCATGCATTCTCTCAGAAAAAGCAGCTACACATGTCCCAAGTTAAATCATACCACAACTTTAGGAAAGAAAGCAGAGTGTGTAGTTTGTAGCGAAACAGACCTAAGAAAGCAGAATTCTTTTCAGTATAAGTAATAGAGTTTTTGGGCGAATACCCTTACAGATATAAACACTTTCTTTCTCTCAGAGAAAGCCTCTAGAAATGGCCCAATTTGCACGACAGCACAACTTTGGGAAAACAAACAGTTGGGACAGTTTGCAGTCCAGCACCACTTAGAAAGCAGAAGAGTTTTCACGGTAAGTATGAAGCTTAAGGGCCGAATCGTGACACAGAAAGAGACGCATGCATTCTCTCAGGAAAAGCAGCTACACATGTCCCAAGTTAAAGGACAGCACAACTTTAGGAAAGAAAGCAGTGTCTATAGTTTGTGGGGAACCAGACCCAAGAAAGAAGAATTCTTTTCAGTATAAGTAATAGAATTTTAGGGCGAATAGCCTTACAGATACAAACACTTTCATTCTGTCAGAGAAAGCCTCTAGAAATGGTCCAATTTGCACGACAGCACATCTTTGGGAAAGAAAACCGCGGGGATAGTTTGCAGTCCAGCACCGCTTAGAAAGCAGAAGAGTTTTCATTGTAAGTATGAAGCTTCAGGGCCGAATCGTGATACAGAGAGAAACGCATGCATTTCCTCACAAAAAGCAGCTACACAAGTCCCAAGTTAAAGGATAGCACAACTTTAGGAAAGAAAGCAGTGTGTATAGTTTGTAGTGAAACAGACCTAGGAAACCAGAAGCCTTTTCAGTGTAAGGATGAAATTTTGACTTCGAATACCCTTACAGATATAAACCCTTTTTTTCTCTCAGACAAAGCCTCTAGAAACGGCCCAATTTGCACGATACCTCAACTTTGGGAAAGAAAACGGTGCGGATAGTTTGTATTCCAGCACTGCTTAGAAAGCAGAAGGGTTTTCTCTGTAAGTATGAAGCTTAAGGTCCGAATGGTGTTACAGAAAGAAAGGCATGCATTCTCTCAGGAAAAGCAGCTGCACATGTCCCAAGTTAAAGGATAGCACAACTTTAGGAAAGAAAGCAGTGTGCATAGTTTGTAGTGAAACAGACCTAAGAAAGCAGAATTCTTTTCAGTATAAGTATTAGACTTTTAGGGCGAATACCCTTACAGATATAAACGCTTTCATTCTCTCAGAGAAAGCCTCTAGAAATGCCCCAATTTGCACGATATCACAACTTTGGGAAAGGAAACTGTGGGGATAGTCTTCAGTCCAGCACCGCTTAGAAAGCAGAAGAGTTTTCAGTCTAAGTATGCAGCTTGAGGGACGAATCGTGATCCAGAGAGAAACGCATGCATTCTCTCAGAAAAAGCAGCTACACATGTCCTAAGTTAAAGGATAGCACAGCTTTAGGAAAGACAGCAGTGTGTATAGTTTGTAGTGAAACAGACCCAAGAAAGCAGAATTATTTTCAGTACAAGTAATAGACTTTTAGGGCAAATACCCTTACAGATATAATCACTTTCATTCTGTAAGAGAAAGGCTCTAGAAATGATCCAACTTGTACGATAGCACAACTTTGCGAAAGAAAACTGTGGGGATATTTTGCAGTCCAGCGCTGCGTAGAAAGCAGAAGAGTTTTCACTGTAAGTAGGAAGCTTAAAGGACGAATGGTGTTACAGGAAGAAACGCATGCATTGTCTCAGAAAAAGCAGCTACATATGTTCCAAGTAAAGGATAGCACAACTTTAGGGAAGAAAGCAGTGTGTGTGGTTTGTAGTGTAACAGACGTAGAAAAGCAGA
>RJWJ010025298.1:0-24030 GCA_004363605.1 Indri indri
ACACAGAGCACCTGGGCAGGGCCCCTGGGGATGACTACTCCGGTGGGTGACTGAGGGCAGACAGCCAGACCGGGGTTCGAGGCTTGGCAGCCACTTCCCAGCTGTGTGCCCTGGGACAAGTCACTTTCTTTACCTGGACCGTCGTTTTCAGTAAAAGGAGGGTCAGTACTTGCGCACAGCTCACGGCCAGTGCTGGAGGGAGGCAGGCTGCTCACTGACCTGCCGCAGGCCTTTCCACGCAGAGGCCCACGAGGCCCAGCTCCACCCTCCACTAACCGCGCTGCCAGCCCAGGCCTCAGTGGATTCCGAACCCAAGCCCACGGGCCACCCTCCTTGCTTTGTGGTGGGCCCTTGCCCTGCACAAAGCCAGTTCTGCTGCGGCCCCAATTCCCTCTGGGGCCGGGTTTCCTCTCCCGAACAGAGTGAGAGCCTTTCCTGCAGCTGGCCACATGTCAGCCTGCAGAGATGAACTGTGTTCCGGCAGAGACGGCGCAGCCGCGCACCGTGCGAGAGACGCGGGCCAAGCCCCGCGTTGGTTCCAGTGGCCCAAACCGCATTGCCCACGTGCCTGGCACAGCCACCCAGAATAAAGACGGTGGGGAAAATAGAAACCCGTGGCTTTGCCTGCTCCGTTCTTTGGCTCTGACCCACATGCCAGGCGTTTGCTCCGCCAGGTCAGCGGGGAACCTTCCCTCACGCCTGCGGCCGGCCAGCGTGCTCGGAGACCTCCCCAGCAGAGGACGGCCGGGTGGGGGTCCACTCCCCACTCTCCGCGCTCGGTCTCTTTTTTTCTTCCTAGAAAAACAAATACCTGTTTCTAAGTTGGGATCTGGGACACTGGGGTGAGTTTTAGGTACTCCCTCACCCTGCGAGGAGGCATTTTCTGCCCCAGAGTGCTGGCGTTTCAAGCCTCGAGTGCAGAGCTGTCCGGTAGAACTTTCTGCAGTGATGGAAATGTCCTGTATCTGCTCTGGCCAATGTGGTAGCCACCGTGTGGTTCTATGGCACGTGCGTGTGGCTGGTGCAAAGGAGGGAGTAAAATTTTCATTTCATTTCTATTAATTTAAATAGCCACGTGTGGCTGGTAGCTACCATATCGGACCGCACAGCTCAAGTGCGTGCTGAGAGAGCGAAGGCGTCCATCTCTGAAAACGTTTAAGGCAAGGTCAGGATGAAGTGGTCTTTTTCTGTGTGGGAAGCTCCTTTGCGCCATCCCCAGGCTGTCCTTGCTGGGACCCCTGCGGATAATCGCCAGATGTCCCTGGGTGAAAATAATCCGTATACACTGCTTGTCTTCACTGTGCTGTGTTTCAGCTCATCCCTGTCCAGAGACATATACAGTTTTCCCAAAGGAAAATTGTAGCCTATAATTTTATTATCCTGCTTTGTTACTATTGTGGATTAAGTATTTTTCTCATTACTGTATTATTTGTTATTTTAAAGGGTTGCTTTATGTCCCGTTAAGGTAATTTAATCATTGTCTTTAGGTTATTTCCATCTTTATTCCATTATTATGGACTAATGTGATCATGATCCTAGTACATTTCTCTTATTGTCTTTTTAAGTTATTTCCTGGCCTTAAATTCTCAGGAATGAAGGATAATAGGCTTACGAGTATTTTCGAGACTCTTAAAAGCTACTGCCAATTGTTATCCTTAAAAGATTGAATTGGTTTATATTCTTGTTAGTAATGAGTATACCCATTTTGCTATGTTGTGGCCAGCACTTGGATTGTCATTATCACTTGTTTTTGCTAATTTAATAAGTGTAAAATGATCCTTTCCACTTTTTTGGAGAAAGATTCTTTTGGCAAAAGAATGCCCTGGCTTATGTTTGCATGTGGCCTGTTAGTCACCATGTTTTCCACATAGGTCCCCATCGTGGATTATCAGCTGACTCCTCCGTGAGGTCTCTGTCAGCTTTGTAGGTCACAGTGGGCTGGGAGTGAAGCATCTGTTATGCATCTGTTGCATGGTGAAACACTTCCGTAGGTGTCCACTGTCTGCTGGAACACCCCAGAGATGGGAAACTTACTTCCTTCTTGGCAGCAACTGACAGGAGTCCGAAGGGAGTTTATTGGCTCACATAACTGAAGGGTGTAGGGTAGATCCTGCCTTCAGGAACAGCTGGCTCCAGGTGCTCCAGAGTCATCAGCATGCTGCTCTCCGCCATTTGTGGGCCCTGCTTCCCTCGTGTTGGCCTCATCCTCAGGCAGCCTCTCCACGGGAGTAGCAGGTGGGCTGTAAGACCTTCCAGCCTTCCCTTCTACCAGTTTAGCAACCTCAAAAAAAGAAAAAGCTACTTTTCTGATAACTGTAGCAAAAATACAAAAAGCCAAAAGCAAACAAAAGAACCACCAAGGTAAGACCCTGTTGGCCTGCCTTAGGTCACATGCCCAGGCATCTGTGAGCCAGTGACTGTGACAAGGCCCAGCACTCTGGTTGGCTGGGCCTGGTGTGTGTACCTGGCCCGGGGTGGGGTCAGCCCGGCATGAATCCCTTGGACTGAGAGCAAGGGAAAGGCAGTTTCTGAAGGAAACTAGAGTTTGAATCCACAAGGGGAAATGGCTGCTGCCCAGGTCCCCCGCCACCCTTGCCCCCCAGGATTCATTTCCAGGCAGCTCCAGCAGCCCCCAGGCCTGAAGTTAGGGGCGGCAGCAGGAACGGGCCGCCTGTTTACTTTTCTTGAGGCAGGCCATGTGCTCTTGCGTCACAGAGGAGACAAATGTCACACATTGGATGCTGGTGTCTGCATTTGCCTTCGTGGACTCAGTTTCCTCATCTGCAGAGTGGGGATTAGGGAGCTGGAGTTTAGGAGTGGTGGCTAAAGTTCTCTCTGGTTCCTAAGTTCTGTGATACCAGTATTTCCTGGCAGGAGGAGGGAGGGACACAGTGATCAGCTGGCAGCCGGGAGGGAAGGGGGTGGTCCCCTGCGGGCCACTGTGTGGCTAACTCTCAGGA
This sequence comes from Indri indri, assembly GCA_004363605.1. NCBI lineage: Eukaryota > Metazoa > Chordata > Mammalia > Primates > Indriidae > Indri > Indri indri. The sequence goes on from RJWJ010025298.1 coordinate 2,961, forward strand.
AGCCCCCCAGCCCCTGCCTGGGGTGGCTGGGCCCCTGGCGTGGGGCAGGGCTCCCGGCTGGGAGGGTTGCCCCCACCTCCCCCAGGCTGGGCCTCGCACCGGCACAAGGGGCAGGATTGTTCCCATGGAGGTGCCTGGGCCAGAAAACACAAGTGGCCACTGTGTGTCTGCTGTCAAGAGTGTGGGCTGAGGCGTTAGTCACTGCCGGCCAGCAGTGGAGGCCTGGGCTGGGGCCGCCCTCATCCTTCACTTGTCCCCGGCCTTGCCTGAGCTGGTGGGAGAGACGGACGTCAGAGGCCACAGACAGCCACTTGTTCTGTATGTGATTTCTTGCCTGTCAGCTCCCACAGTGCCCATCTACTTGGACCACCTGTAGCTCTCCAAGACCCACCCAGTCCTTAACACGGCCTGACATCAGAGCTTGGGGAGAGCTGGGGCATCATTTCCCTGCCTTATTTCTGTATAGTGGGGAAACTGAGGCCCAGATAGGACTTCTGCAATTTTACAGGCACTTCCGCCAAAGCGGTCAGATACATGGTCTTTGAAGCCAAATGGGCCAGAACTCACCTCCTAGCCCTGTTATGCACCTGCTGTGTGACCTTGGGCAAATTGCTTCACCTTTCTGAGCATCAGCTTTTTTATATATACATAAAATAGGGCTCTTAATAAAGAGATCAAACAGTATCCTCTCATGCCCTCTCTCGGGTCTAGTGCCTGAGACCTAGTTTCATTTTCAGGTTCCTGGGGCAGGGTGGCTCTGGGTGGGAGGCTGGAAGGAAGGAAGGGCTTGGGCAATCGCAGCTGTCTCAGCAGTTGTCCTGAGGTTGCATTTCATTGGCTGACTTGATCACACACCTATTCCTGAGCCAATCACCATGGCCGGAGGGAATGTAATGTTCTGATTGGCCAGGGTGAGTTGTGCTCGAATCAGGTCCATTGCAGGTCAGGGACCAGGACAGGGTGGGTTAGTTCCCCTGAAGAAAAATCAGGGACGGGTGAATTATGTGATGGGAGGGCAGTGATCCCCACGTGCAAATTCTCCCTCTAGGCAGAAGCTGTCTTGCTCCCTGGAAACGTGCCTCGCACTTCATTTGGCCGAGTAGATAGGGGTTGAATGAATGAATGAATAAATGAATAGGGAATGGGCTGCTTCCTGGCAGCGCGGTGTAGTGAAGAGAGCACTGGACTGGGGGTCGGGAGACCACCACGGCTCACCGTCCTTGTGGGTCCTGACACCTCTCCCTTAGTCTGCTGGCCTGGGACGTGGGCACCCTGGCTAACGCCGGCCGCACTAGTTTGTTGGTGGGTTCAATTCTGGCTGTCTGGGCACTCTGAGGCTGCTCACACTCCGTGTGAGCGCCTGCTATGGCCGTGGTTGTCATTTATCCGCAGCGAAAGGAGCTAGAGCAGGGAATGCTGGGTACTTGCCAGGAAGGGTCTTTTGGGAAGTGACTTGGAACTTTGAGCCAGGCAGGCTTGCATTTGGATCCAGCCTTCACCTTCCACCCTCACTCGCTGTGTGACCTCAGGCAAATCACCGCACCTCTCTGAATGTCAGTTTCCTTATCTGTAAACTGGGAATGATGATATTTGTCTTCAAGGGCTGGATGGAGGATGAAGTGGGAAATTCTGTTTAAGATCTGCCTTGGCACACAGAGGGTGCCCTGTCAGTGCTGGCTGTTTTTATCATCCGCCATTATTACATTCTCCGTGGCCTCAAGGTGGTGGGTTGCTGCCTCAGCCAGGCTGCGAAAGGATTTAATTTTGGCCAAGTCACTTCTTGGTCCACAGTTTCTATTACGCTGAGCCGTCCATGGCAGGCACTGTCTCTGGAGTCTGAGCGAGGTGCTGGGCAGCGGGTGTGCCTCGTGTTGACACTGGCACCCGGCTGGGGGCCCGGCCTCGTGGTCAATGCTGCCTTTCAGGCGGCAGGAAAGGTGGGTTTGTGCACTCACGGAAATGGTCCCCGCTGGGCCTCTTCCATGTGCAGGAGAAAACATCCCTTTTCAGGAAACCCAGGACAGGGTGACTTGCAGCCTTCCTCACCAGCTCCCAGGAGGGAAGGGGGAATGACCGAGCAGCTCAGCGTGGGCAGGGGGGTTGCCTTGGTCACCTGGCCGTAGCTCTGCCCGCCCCGCTTGGCCCTCGGCCTTCCCGTCTGTGAAGGAGCGGAGCTAGCCGAACTTCTCCCTGGGTTTGCAGAGGAGTGTCGTACAGGAGCGGAGGGTTCCTTGCTTAGCCCTCTGGTGGGATGTAAAAGAAATCAGCTTTACAAGAAATGAAAAAGCAGGTACATAATCCGTTAAGAGTGTGTGTGTGTGTGTGTGTGTGTGTGAGAGAGAGAGAGCACACACCTGATTCCTTAGTTGATGGGTTTCTAAGGCATCGTAGGTTTAGGGAGAGAACCCCACAGGTGGGGCCCGGTGAGTAGATAAATTGTGGAACAAAGACTGGCCCTGGAGAATGGCCCCATATGAAATTTCCTTTCCTGGACTAGGCCCTGGGGCCCAGTTTGGGAGGCGTCATAGACTTTGGCTCGGAAGGGACTTTGATGGAAGAATGTGGCTGCCAAGAGTGCACAGACCTGGCCTTGGGACTGCCGGTGTTCCAGATCCACTCTGCCACCTCATGCTGGGGGACTCTGCCTCAGTCTCCCCATCTGTGCATGAGATAATAATATCGCTGATACCATAGTGTGATTGAGGAGATAAATGAGTTACCACATAAGGAGTGTATAAGGAGTGTGTAGACCGTGCCCCAGGCAGAAGGGGCCTTTGATAAATGTGAAACCGTTGTCACTGTGTGGGGCCCTGGGGCTTTGCGCTCAACTAGTGAAACATTTACCTAAACTGAGAATAAGCGTACCAAATGCAAATGAACATAAAAATTGCCTATTTACATCACCCCCGTCAACATCGCTTCCTTCCAGAAGGCTCCCTGCGGGGGTTAGATGCCCTCTGCCAGTTCACACACCTGGCCATAAGCACGCCACCTCCTCCCTCTCGGTGGAGGGCTGTGTCTCTCCAGTGAGGCCTTGCGCTGGCAGGCAGAAGGTGGCTCGGTCTCTGTATTGTGGGCGCCCTTTGCAGGGCTGGCCCAGTAGTGCTCAGAAGTGTCTGTTGACATCTGGTTTTAGGGGCTTCTAAGTTCTGGAGATCACAGGGAGACCTGTACAGCAGTGGGGAGTGCCCAGGATTTTGACATTAGATGACCCAAATGCAAACTCTGGTGCTGCTCTGGTAGTTCCTGTCATATTTCCTCTCTAAACCTGAACTTTCCTGTTCCTCTGTGCAATGGGGGAAACTGAGGTGCTGGTCACTGTGATGTCACATGAATGACTGTGCATTGTCATCCATGGAGTGCTAGACCTGCAGGAGGAACTTGGCCATCGGGCGTTTCCAGTGGAGTCAGGTTCCAGAGTTGTCGTGGAAGGCAAGGGTAGGGTGCGATCCGTATTACCCTTAGGAAGATGCCGAGGTGGAGACCAAACTATGATTATGATGCTCCTTGAGTCCATCGAGCCCATTCCCCCTGTGCTCTGCATTCGATTGCTGTGCTTTTAGGGGCCACACAGGGAATGTGTTCTTCTCCAACATTGGAATCCCGTGTGTCCCGCTGGATGAGATGCCCACTGCAGCATCCCCTGAGGCTCGCAGGATCCTGGAGGGAGCTGTGGTCCTAACCTCCCTTTTCCTGGACACCAGCTCAGCATGTGGAATGGGCGGGACTGCTTGCTCCATCTGCATGGTTATTTCTGTCTCTCTCTCTTTTGAATTGTGGCAAAATAGACGTGACATCATAATTAGCATTTTAGCCGTTCATAAGTATACAATTCAGTGGCATTAAATAAGTTCACAAGCTGTGTAACCATCACCACTGTCTATACCCCAAATTATTCATCATCCTCAACAAAACCTCTGTGTCCACTGATCAGTAGCTCCCTCTCCCCCTCCCCCAGCCCCTGGTAACCTCTGTTCCACTTCTGTTTCCATGACTTCAGCAACTCTGGGTACCTCATGGAAGTGCAGTCGTGCAGTATTTGTCCTGTTGTGACTGGCTTTTGTCACTTAGTGTAATGTCTTCATGGTTTGTCCATGTTGTAGCATGTGTCAGAATTTCCTTCCTTTTATGGCTGAATAATTTTCCGTTGTGTGTAGACCACACTTCGTTTATCCATCCATCTGATAGTGGACGTGCGGGTTCTTTCCACCTTTCGGTGCTGTGAATTATGCTGCTGTGAACAGGCGTGTATAAGTGTCTGCTGGAGTTCCTGCTTTCAGTTTTTTGGGTATGCGCCTAAGAGCACAGTTGCTGGGTCATATGGTAGGTCTGTTTAACCTTTCGAGAAACTGCCAAGCTGTTTTCCGTGGCGGCTGCACCATTTTACATTCCCACCAGCAATGCACAAGGGTTCTAATTTCTCCACATCCTCACCAACACTGGTTATTTCCATTTTTTGATTATAGCCATCCCAGTAGGTGTGAATTTTTCTTACTCTCTTTTTCATCGAATAGGAAATAGTTGTTTTGCACGGTGACATGCATCTAGGAAGCAATTCCACTGTAGCTGATGGGCACTTACTTAAACCTCTTCACTCATTCTACATTAAATATATGTGAAATAATGCAAATAAATTCATGGAACATTCTTATTAAAAATTTTAAACAATATGGAAAGCGAAAGTGCCCTTTGAATGCCACGTCGTTTCAGGCCCTTCCCCAGGCTGCTGTCAGGCAGTATCTTTCCTGAGTTTTCCATGCATTTACAGACACATGTGAACATGTATGAAAGCATAGTTTTCCATTTTTTCATATAAAAAGTATTATGCCACTTTTATTGTTCATGGACTTGGGTTTTTATTTTTTACTGAACAAATCAACAATCTTTCCACACTGATATTTGCAGAGCTGTCCTGTTCTTGTATTTTTAAAAAAAATTTTTTGAGTGACACAGTTTCACTATGTTGCCCAAGCTGGACTCAAACTCCTGGGCTCAAGCAGTCCTCCTGCCTCAGCCTCCCAGGTAGCTGGGACTGCAAGCGTGCGCTGATGCACCTGGCTTTATTCTTGTATTTTTATTTATTCCATGGTGTGGAGGTATTATACTTTTTATCGTTGTTACTATTATTAGTCACAGACATTGTTTCTCATGCACGCTCCTCTGTGCAGACATGATGTACCACCCTGGCCATTGTCAAGAACAATGTATGTCCCTGTGCAGCATCTCAGTCCCCATCTGGACATCCGGCCTCTGTTTTCACACTCATGCGGGGCTCTCTAGCTGGCTTCCAGGGGTCAGTTTCCTGCCAGGCATGCCTTGTTGACCTTCCGCGTCTCCCCTTTGCAGGCCAAGAATAAGGAGACGGGTGCCTTGGCCGCAGCCAAAGTCATTGAGACCAAGAGTGAGGAGGAGCTGGAGGACTACATTGTGGAGATTGAGGTCCTGGCCACCTGTGACCACCCCTACATTGTGAAGCTCCTGGGCGCCTACTACCACGACGGGAAGCTGTGGGTAAGGCTGCTGCCCCACCCAGGGCCCCCAGGGCCTGCTGCTCTGGAGCTAGCCTGGTCTTTAGATCTTCAGCTCTTTTCTTAGCATCTGCTTTGAGGGTAAGGGCCAGGGCAAGGAGAAGCCCCCTGCACTCCCCTTCCCATGCAGCCTGCGCCCTCGGGTGTCGCACAGGTGCCGCGGAGCAGGAAGGAACTGCAAAGCTCTCCTGCCTGCCTCGAATCCCAGCACTGCTCTTTATGAATCCTAGACAAGTTCCTAACCTCTCCATGCCTCAGTCTCTCCATCTGTAAGATGGAGATAATAATAGGACCTGGCTCATAGAGCCGTTGTCGGGATTAAATGAGTTAATTCATGCCAGGTGCTTAGAAGAGTGCCTAGCACATGTAAGAGCCCAGCAAGTGCTGGCTATTTTAGTATTTTTGGTAGCACCTCTTCTCCCACTGCCGCAGCTGCTGCGTGGACGTTCCTCCCGACGGCTGCCCTAAAGAAGGGGGCCCTTTACCAGCCCCCCTTGCCCATCAGCATCCTCACCCTTTGATGAGCACAACGCAGGTACAGCTTCAAGCCCCACCTTCCAAACTCGGTATCACCCCTCCACTTCTATAGGGGAATTGCGGAGTGCCCCCTGGTGTTCTTGGGATAAGCCTACCTGCAGAAGTTCTCCCCGATCGACGTTCTTCTGATGTTAATAATGCCTCTCGGTTTATAAAACACAGACTTCCTAGAACATACATCTCTCCGAGGTTTTTTTCAGCCAATGTTTTATACGTAAAATGTATTTTTTTTTTGGTCTCCAAAACTCAGCACAGCATTTGTAACAAAAGGATGTGAAGGGAATGTCTTGAGTGGATTCTAGATGCAATTGAAAGAACGTCAGAGTGACACGTAGAAAAGGGAGCTGAGGGCTGGGCCTCAGGTGTTGCTGGAGCCCAGAGACCGGGCCGTGGTGCTGCACTCAGCAATGGTTATTAACGGTGGTTAGTAAGTACTTGGTGATCAGGCAGGGATGCTTTGAGCATTGTCCGTACTGCTGTGATAGTTCGTTGTGTACAGGGAGAGTTTCACTGGGTTTTAGTTACATTTTAGGAAATTGTTCGGGAGTTTGGAGTTGATATACAATGTTGTATAATTTTTCCCACTTCAAATAACGGGAAATAGAGTCCCAGCTTTTTTTTTTTTTTTTTTGCACAAAATGTCTGATTTTTAGGAACAGAATTACTGATGCTAAATAGAGAAGTCTGTGTTTCCTCTGAGAAAAGAATCCTGCTAGTTAAGAAAACCAAGGGATTGTCTAGAAACCGCTCTTTGTCCCTCTCATTTCACAGATTGGAAAACTGGGGCCTGGCAAGGGGAAACCAGGGGCTGTGTGGGGTAGGGGCGAGGACTTGGCCTTTCCAGCCACACCCAGAGCTCTGTCTGCTAACACCAGCTCCCCTAGGACAGAGGCCAACTTGCTTTTACCTCTTTGAGCATCTCCTTGGGGAGCCACTTAGGCAGCAGTTGGGGAATAAAACCACCAGCATGTGACTGTCAGCTTTGGATTTCAAAGCCCTTCTTTATCCCTTGTCTTGGGGACCTCAGGTGGAGCAGGGTAGGGAGAGTCACCAGGTGGTCACCCTTTCCCAGGGGAAAGAACAGAGACAGGGCACACGGCCAAGGCCGATGCGCTGAGACTGTACATTTCCTCTGTCCTAACCCATGGAGATGCTTTGTAAAAAGTTTTTTCTTCTTTTAAGAATTTTTACAAATATCATATATATGGTCATCAGAGAAAAATGAGGATATAGAGAAAAGCCAAAGAAAAAATAATTAAACCATCCAGATTTAGACATTTTTTTCTAGAATTTTCCTATGCACACAGGGTTTTAGAAAATGGCGAACTTATACCATACCTGTTACTTCACCTTTTACTCTTTTTATTTAAGATGTATTAAGAAGATCTTTTCACGACAGTGGGGAGATAGTTGCATCTTCATTTTTTATTCTTCCAAACAAATCCGTCTTCTGACTGTGCCTTTCTCTACGGCAGGCATTTAGGCAGCGGCAGCGGCTGCTTCTTGCTGTTACAAGCAACTCTGCGATGGACATTTTTGAGTTTTTTGTGTTCTTGTCTAAGAAACTTATTTGAAGAATTTTTAAGGTTTTTAAGTGTCTACTGCCAAATTGGCCTCACGGAGCCACTTTTGATATTAATCAAATTCTCCCGTTCACCCACCACCCACCCGTCTGTCCATTGGTCTGTCTGTCTATCCTCATATCCATTCACCTGTGGGACCGCCAAGTATGTACTGATTACGAAAAATATCTAGTTTGTGTCTGTTCCCGTTATTGATTGCGGTCGGATACCAAGGTCGTTACTTTCCCAGGTCCAAAGATACTACTAATAATAGCTAGCATTTATTGAGGGCTTAGCCCTTTTGCTATGGGTTTTTCTTGCATTTAATCTTCATTGTATGAGACTGTTGCTTTATCCCTTCTTACAGAAAAAAACGAGAAACAAAGAAGCTACGTAAGCTGCCCCCCAGGTCACACAGCTAGAAAGTTGCCGAGCCAGAAAACCAGATAGAGAAAAAGAACAATTCTTAACTAGATTGCTCCGCTTAGATAAATACTCTAGAATTTTCTGCCCCTAAGTTGTCACTTTAGGCTGTTACTTTCTCATCCAGGGCTGCTACTGTGGCCAAAAGCCTTTCTCGCCCTCCCCTTTCGCAGCTGCCCCGCAGCCTACCTTTGTTACCTTGTTGATCCTTAAAGGCGCCAGCTCCTCGTGTTTGAGGATTTGGGTTTTAGATATTGTGCGGTCAAGGAAGGTGGCTCTGGAACTGGGTAGATAAAGAGGGGGAAAGGGTGTCGGGTAGAAGGGACAGCGTGGCAGCAGCGCGGAGGCATGGAAGGCGTGGCGTACTGGGGTAATGCTAGTCTGGGGCTGGGGCAGCACGTGGTAAAAGATGAGGATGGTAAGGTAACTGGAGTCCACCTTGTGAAAGGCCTTGAATGCCAACGTGAAGAGTGAGCACTTGATCTTTTGTGTTAATAGCAGTGGTTCTCACAGTATAGCTCTTGGACCAGCAGTGTCAGCTGGGACCTTGTGAGACATGCAGATTATCAGGCCCCACCCCAGATCCACCGGATCAGAAACTCTGAAGCAGGGCCCAGCAGTCTGCTTTTAAGGAGCCTTGCACGTCACTCTGATGCTCGTTCAAGTTTGAGCACCACTGTTTTAGGTAATGGAACCCAGTGGCAGTTTTCTGCAGGGGAGAGACACGTACTCTGTGTTTCAGAAAGAAGTCAGGTTTGAAGGGGCAAGAGTAAAGCATTGAGGCTGTTCAGCAATTGGTAAGGGTAGACTAGGCCAGAAGCCCAGGATGTGATGTGGAACATCATCTGGTCAGGAAAGGCTTCAGAGGAAGGGACATTTGAACTGGATCTTGTAGGGTGCATAGGAGTGCTATATATCCAGAGGGATAAGGGAAGGAAGGGGATAAGTAGAGGGACCGACATGTGCCAAAGTGTAGAAGAGAAAGTCTTGTGGTCCTGAGATACCAGGTTGAAAGCCGTGCCAGCCCTGCGGGGTTCCCTCTGTGTAATGGTTCCCAGGCCCATCTTGGGGCTCAGCCGGCTTCTGAGAGGCCCAGGGGCAGCTTTTCCATGTGGGTGTCTTTGACAAAACCAGTCCTGGACCTGGGGTCTGCTCTCAGTGACTTCGAGACAGGAGGTTGCCCAAATGTCCTGGGTCACCTCCTCAGCCATGGCAGCCAGGGATAGACTTCCTTTCGGAGCAGGGTGGAGGTCATTCAGCAAACCGCCCCACACGACATCTGATGAGATTAGCTCATTTTCTTCCAGAATTTGTAATTGTAGCAGGAGAGTAAGAAACCACCCTTTTAGTGGTTTCTTTCACCACTTCTGCTTTTGACTATCAAACGGTAGGAAAAAGGCAACCCGAAGTCCTGTGGAGCGGTGCCTTCCAACAGAAATACAATGTGAGCCACATACATAATTTTAAATTTCTAACGGACATGTCAAAAAGAATACAAATAAACAGATGAAATTAGTTTAAATAATATAACTTATTTAAACTAGTGTATAAAAATGATCATTTTGACATGCAATCAATATCCAAATTATTAATGAAATATTTTACTTTTTTTCATTCTAGTCTTCAAATTCAGTGTGTGTTTTATACTTACAGCACATCTCAATTCAGGAGCTAAATTTTCATCAGAAATCCTTGGTCTGTATTTAGATGTCATAAAATTGACAGTTGAAACAAGTAGATTCACATCCCAAGTTGTTCCAGTGTTCTTAAACGTTTCTTGGTAACTGAATTGTCAGTTTTAAAATTTAATTATAAGTGAACAAAGTGACACATTTAGTTCTGTACTAGCCGCTCGTCAAGTGCTCAGTAGCCACATGTGGTTAGTGGCTGCTTTATTGGCCAGCACAGACAGTGAAGCTCTGGGTTACACCCAGGTCCAAGAAATGAGCGAATGCAAGGAACCCTGGGCTGACCTCGTGAATTTCCTCTGGTTCATAACTACCCCCACCCCCACCCCCAGCCCTGAGCCAGATTTTGGTCTCTGGGAAAGTCTTTCAAGGGTTGGTTCCAACATGGATTGTGGGAGCTAGAGAGGGTGGTGTGTTGGGAAATGTTTAATGATCGGATCTCTGGGAAGAAAAGCTCTGGTTCATGGCATTTGCCCATTTCTGTAGTGTAAATGTCCCCACCACGGTCAATTTCAAGCTAGGAACATGGTGTCACTGACACAGAGTTGGGAGGGCGCTGGCCTCACAGGCTCAAAGTCTAGCAGCAGAAACAGCAGGAAGGCCAAAAAGAAGCAAATGAGAGGACTTGAGCAGATGGTAAGCGTGGGGGAAATCAGTGGGGACGTGCGAGGGGCGTTCCCTGGGCAAGGCAGGAGCAGGTGCTTTAAATAGGACGCTCAGGGAGAGCCTCGCTCATGAGGTGATGCGTTAGCCCGGGCCCTAAAGAAGAGATGGGGAAAGACCTCCAAATATTTGGGGGCAGAAAGTGCCAGGCCGAGGGCATGGGAAGTACAAAGGCCCTGGGGCAGGAGCCTGTAGAGGACCAGACAGAAGCTAGTGCAGCTGGATCCTGGCTGAGGGAGAGAGGCAGAGAGTAACAGGAAATGAGGCCAGGTTGTCCGTGGCACCTGTTGTGTGCCAGGCCCTGTCATAGGGGCTGGAGATTGATCAGGGAACAGGAGAGAGAGAGTTGTCATCCTCATGGAGCTTGCAGGCTCAGTGGCAGAGACAGCTGGCAGCACGTACACACATAACTCAGATAACGGTAAGGACTGTGATGGGTACAACGTCAGGAGCATGGTCCAGGGACAGGGCAAGCCGCCTTCGGTGCACGGTCCGGGGAGGCCTCTCTGAGGAGGTGATGTTTGAGAAGCAGTGGCCAAAGGAGGATCCGGGGAAACAGCACATGCAAAGGCCCTGAGGCGAGAGCGTGCTTACTGCCTTGAGACACCGAGGGAGCCAGGGGGCTGGGTTGGGGGAGGGGTGATAGGAGACAGGCCGGGGGTGGGTGTTGTGATCTGATTGTAGGCGTTGGGAAACCTCTGGGGGTTCTAAGCAGACCATACCGCCTTCTCCCTCTGCCCTTAGTTTGGTCTCTGACTGTTCTCCTCCCCACTGCCCTGTGGTGGAGGAACTGGGTCCAGTCCTGGCTCTTGGCACCCACCGGAGTTTTAGCTAATCTCTGAGTCTCTATTTCTTTATCTCTAAAATGGGGGCGGTGATGACAAACCTAGCCCGTAGCACCATCGTGAGGGTGCAGTGAGACTCGGAGTCTGGCCTACAGTGGGTGCTCAGTAGATGCCACCGCCCCTCTCCCCTCTGCCCCAGGCCTTTCTCTCCACTCCCATTGCCCCGTCGGACCCCTCAGCCTCCGCAGATCCTTCTCTTCTGGCTTCTGTGCCTTTGACCTGGTGAACCCTAACGAGGCTTCACTGTGGTCCCGTGACAGTAAGAAAGGTGACGCCAGGGCAGGGGAGGGTGTCAGCTCAGAGTGCAGAGAGGCTGTCGCAGGCACAGCAGGGCTGCGCAGCACAGGGCGGAGTCAGGAGTCCCTCCACCCGCAGCTTTCCTGCGGCCAGAAGCCTGCGGCAGCACCTTTGTCTGCCCAGGATCTCCTGGCCGACTACCGGAGGAATGACTCTCGCCTGGCATTGAATGTCCTCAACAACCTTGGAGTCTTCCTGGGTGTCCCCCCTGGGTATGAACTTGCTGTTCTGTAAGTATCAGCAGTCACTGCGTGCTTCCTAAGACACTCTTGGTAGGGCTGCTGCTCCCAAACCTCATTCATTCTACCGCCTCCTTAATAGTTAGTATTTTTTTAAGGCGACTCACTTTTTAGAAGTTAAATACATTTATTTATTTAAAAATAAATCTTTACCTCACTACCCTAAATGGAAAACCAGGACCCACTTGCCATAAATAGAAATAAGAGAAAATAAACCAATTCTGCTGAGTTCTAGCCCGGTCCCTTTGCCTGCCAAAGCCTTCAGCCTGGGCGCGGCCCTCCCAGGAGATTTCACCAGGGGACTCTTGAGCGCATTAGCTCGATTGGACATAGGAGGGTGACAGAGCACTGAGGAGGACGACTTTTACCCCTTGGTGCTGTGTGATGCCACCAAGTCACCTCCTGGTCTCAGGGCCTCCACCTGGGACGTGCTCAGGGGCATTCTTGTGGTGGGGATGTTTCAGCCAGGCCAGGGCCCACAGGGTCAGTGGTTAGGGATGGTCCTCTTGGGACCCGAGGCGGTGAGGGTCAGAGTGACTTGTCCAGGGACAGACGGGGTCTGGGTGAGGCCAGTGGTCTTGCCCCTGTGGCCTATTTCTCAGCGCTCATCGTCTACACCTGAGCTACAGTGTTTTTAGCTGTGGAATCTTCTTCTGTTGAAATATTTATAGGAGTCCCCATGGGCAACAGAAAAAATAGCTGTCCTAAGTTGGGGGACTTCTGTCCTGGCCCCCAGAGCACTACCCAAGCCTTTGGGGCTCAGGCCAGAGTTTCTCAGCCTCAGCACTGTGGACATTTGGGGTGGGATGATTCTTCGCTGTGGGGCTGCCCTGTGCAGGGCAGGATGTTTTGCCGAGACTGACCCTGGCCTCTCCCCACCAGATGCCAGTCCCACCTTCCACCCTGGTCGGGACAACCATAAATATCTCCAGATGTTGCCAAATGTCCCCTGGGAGGCAGGTCACCCCTGGTTGAGAAGCACTGGTCTCCACCACTCACAGCCTCCTGCAGTGGGGAATGGCGGGGGGTATCTGCCATGCCAGACAGGCTGAGAGCCGTGGCCCCCACCTGTGTGTGTGACCCTTAGAGCAAGGCCACAAACGGGGCCAGATTGGGGCTACAGACAATATTTTGTTTGGTATACATGATGTTTTTAGAAATTGGTTGCTGGCATTTTGTGTGATTTCACGTTAAATCCTGGCCTTCTGACTTTTTTTGAGCAATCTGGAGATGTTTCTGCAGGGCAGCACTTGCCTGGGGCTGAGCAGCAACTGCCCCTCAGCAGGGCGTGTGCTCCGGTTAGCCTCAGACCTCACTGCTCCCTAAAGTATCCCCAGTACTGAAACGGGGCACCGTTTGTCATTGGCGTGTGCCATGCACGGCTTTTCTTGTAGTAGAATTGAAAGGAAATGAAATATTTCTTACCTCCTGTCTCTTTTTAAACTGAGGAAAGTAAAGATAACCAAGAGGACTGTTCCTAGAAAAACGTACAAGGGGATGATTTTCATATATGCAGCCTGCTGCCCCCAACAAGTGAGCTACCCTGTCTTGGTGGGCAGTTAAGCCAGGACTACTGGCCTAGCGAGTCCAAAAACAGGCCTCTCAGGGTTCTGGAAACTTCCTAAACATGTTTCAAGGTATGTGTGTGTGTGCGTGTGTGTGTGTGTGTGTGTGTGTGTGTGTGCGTGCGTGCAGGGGGAGATGCTTAGGAGAGTGAGAGGTGGGGACCCGAAAATGGTGCAAATCTTTGCTTTGAAAAAATGTAAAGCTCTGCTCCTGGAGGCTGCTGGCCCACACTCCTCCCGCCTACCACTTGCTAACCTTGGGACCTGGGCAGGTTCCTTCCGTCTGTGCCTCAGTTTTCTCATCTGTAAAATGGGGATCTTTGCAGTAGTTCCTGTAAGAAGAAATGAGCTAACAGCCATAGAGCAGCGGAGAAAGTCTAGAGCAGGGCTGGGCACACAGAAGCCTTCAGTGTCCGCTGTCACCATCCTCCTGCCTCTCCTTCGCATTTTGTTCTCCCCAGTCCCAGGCACAGGGCCTGGCGTGAAATCTGCCGCGGTAGGTGTGCGCGGCAGGGAAATGGGAAGAGGCAGGATGTGAGTGCTTGGCCTTGGAGGGGGAGGGCCCGATCCTCAAAAGCAGCCAAGGCCCCTTTGGGGCGGCCCAGCTCGAGAACATTCCTGAAGACTTTCTGGTGAGGGAGTCGGCTGGCGCCATGGTTACCGTGAAGGAGTGACCGTGGGCCTTTGGGGCATGTTGTCTTGTCTCAAAGTGAACATCTGCAGAGAGGAAGTGCAGACCCCAGGATCACAGAGCGGGCTGAGGGCAGGAGGGGCCTGCTGTCCACGTGTCCACATATGACCGTCCACACATGACCGCATGTTGCGGGCCAGGGTTTCTGTGGCTTGTCAGCTTGGGCTTGCGGGGCCAGCCCTTGGTCACTGACAGAGATTGCATATCTGGCCTTAAAAACCCAGAACTGTAAGGAGAGGGGACATCAGGAAGTAGCATACGGCACTGGGTGCGGTAGAAGGTCTCCGAGTGTGGCAGGAGGAGCCCCTGAGCTGGAGTCGGGCGACCCGAGTTCTACCTGGATCTGGGATCAACTTGCTGTGTGACCCGAGACAAGCACCGTCCCTTCCCTGGGCCTCTGCTTCCTGATCTGTAACCCCAGGGGCTTGGAAGGGAGGACCCCAAGGAGGTCCTTCAACCGAGTCATTTCATCTTAGCCCATCTCTCTCTGCAATTCCGAATTCTGGGTCTGCAGGCCCAGGTGGCCCAGGTGGTCCTTTTGTGTGCCAAGACCCCTTTCTATGGGCTCTGGGGTCCTGTTCCTCCTGGGATTCCCTGGCATTCACCAACCCTTGTTCTCCCTCGAATTGTACCTGTGGGGGCACCCAGTCGTTGGGACCCTCCCTACTGCTGCCTGTCACTCACACCCTCGTCCTTCAGTCAGTCACTGAGTGGAGTTGGAATCTGGCTGTGCCCTCTCCTGACGCGTGTCTTCATGCCTCTGAGCCTCAGGTTCCTCATCTGGACGTCAAGGGTGACGGCATTGACCTCCCAGCCACGTGTCCAGGTTCGGAAACCCAGCTGGTGGACAGTAGAATTAAGAGGACAGTTCCAAACTGCTCGTGGCTTTCGCAGTATGACTCCAAGCCAGGCACCTGCTAGCAGGACAGGTGTGCCACTCACAGTCTAGACTGGGGACAATCATGCGAACCAGGCCCACAGGCTACACTTTTTGAATTGGTGTGAACCTTTATAAATCAGCGCCTTTCATGTAAGAATCTAGACATCTGACTTGACCCAAAGGGTCAGCAGCTCTGGCCACACGGCCCACAGCCTGTGCAACATCTGCGAGTCAGCCAGGGGCGGCTGCCACTCTAGGTGGCACGTGCTCTGGGTCTGCCCGGCCCCACCCAGGTGAGAGCTCTGGATTTGCACTCCTTCTCAGTCCTGGTGGGAGTAGATCGTTTCAGTCCTGGGGGGTAGTGTGGAAACGGGGAGGGGGCGGTTTATGGGGCCATGTTCTGCTTTCCTTGTGTTTCTGGGGCTTCTTCCTCCTTCCTAGCCTTGGGGCTGAGTTCTCCCTGGTGGAAGCTTCAGCACTTGCAGCTGTCGCAGCCTCTGTCCCCATTGCGATGACACCCACCTGTGTCTGGCATTCCATAGCCACGCTGGCATGTGATTGGACACCCACCTCCTGGAGCAGGCACGGAAGCCATTGTTTATTCATCCACTCATTCAATCATTCATTCATTCATTCATTCACCAACAGATTTTCCCCAAGCACCAACTGTGTGTCAGGCAGCTTTAGGTGCTTTGTGTCTGCAAAGGCCTGCTCTCAAGAACTTCACGTTCTGCAGAGGGCGGGCGTGGGGGAGGGAAAGGCAGACAGCAGACAGAATAAAACTGTGGAATGTATAGTGTGTCAGATGGTGATGTGTGCTTTGGACAGATGGCGCTGGGGGCAGTGCGTGTGTGCAGTGTTACCTTCTATTGTCCTTTGGAAGCTGTGGGCTTGCCCAAGGCACCCGCTGTTTCTTCGCCCTGTCGTAGGGCAGGTGCTGATGTCGGGCTTGTCTGAGAACGTGAAGTGGTCGCCTCAGTTTCTCTCATGACACAGCTCTCGTGTTACTTATGGCTGTGGCGCACTCAGTGGATGCCAGGTACTGAGCCGTAGGCTTTCTCTGTGTCATCCCATGTGATCACGGCCTAGGAGGCGGGTCCTGCAATTGCCCCCACTTTACAGATGAGCAAACTGAGGCTCGGGTCTCTGAGGTTATTCATCCCAAGGTCATTCTGTTAGTGTCAGACCAGAATTGGAACCAGGTGCGTGTGGCTGCACTGTTCAAACCCTGTGCTCACCTTAGTTTGCTCGGGGGCTTTGGTTCTGTGGAGACTTGTGTCCCTCAGGTAATGCGTCGGGGAGGGCTGGGGGTTGTCCTCAGGGATGTGGTGAGACTTGATCGCCCATCCTGAGCCTTGATCACGCAACTGCATGGCACTGCCCTGAGCCATCTTCCTGGCGCCATGGCTCCGCATGGCCACCCCGGAGCCCTTGGCTTCAAGTCCTACCTGTCCCACAAGGACCAACCCAAAGGCCACGGAACGTTTAATAACTGGAGAGGAGTATGTTCTCTCCTACCGGGCGGGCCTTCCGCAGTTCGTCTGGCAGTTTGTCCCTCTGTCCCGCTCACTCGGTCTTAGGGGTTTGTGAGTCTCTCCTGACCCCTCCTTGATGGTCACTTCCTCAGGGCAGGGACATGGCCCTGGCACTTTCTTCTCTGTGACTGGCACTATCCCTGGCAGAGCTGGGTTAGGGAATGATGGCCAGACAGACAGACGGTCAAATGGATCAAAAATGTCTATGTAGACACAGAACTGCCTTTGTCTCTCCCCGAGGGCTAAAAGTCCAGTTTGCATCTGACCATCTGAAACCAACCCTGATCTTGGCATTTTCTGGAAGGTGGTACAGACTCAAGCTCAGGGGACTCTGACTCAAAGCCATTGCTCCTGACCTCTAGGCTAGATAGTTCCAGAAGGAGTTAGGCACCCCCGAACTTGAATCACCTCAGTTCCATCCTGAGATGCCTTGGGACTTGGGCAAGCATGTTCGAATATGGGGCCACCTCTGTCTCCTCATCTGTAAAATGGGGTGGGGGGTTTGTCTAAGTCATCCCCACCCCAGGGACTGTGGCTAAGGGGCCACAGAATGTGCCAGACAGGGTTAGAGGCTCACTGGACTCAGTTCCTCCCCTTTGCCTTGGCAGAACCACCCCCTCCCCGCACTCTGTGGGAAGCCAAAGCCATTCCCTCTGCCCAGGCGCCCTTTCTTCCGGGGAGCTCGGTTCACACAGGCTCAAAGGGAGCCCAGAATTCCTTCCCCAGGCTTTCTGCAAACGTGGTGGGTGGGGCTGGGGGTGGAGGAACAAGGCCCAGTGTTCCTGGGAGGCCTTCGGGTGTGGGCCGCCCCACTCAGTGGCCCCATTGTTTGGCCCCGAGCTCAGAGGTGGGGAGATTCTGGGAGTCCACCTTTGAGGACAGGCTGCTGATAAGCCGGGGACATTTTTGTGTTGACCGTTGTGTTTTTTGGTGGCTTCCTCCATGGACTTCTTTCTACACGCCTCAGTTGAATAACCAGAAACTTCTGTCTTACGTGTGGACGGGGTACTGGGGAGGCTGGGAGGGTCCAGTGCATGCCCAGGGCAGTGTCTCTCAGTGCAGGTGCCCGGGGGCCATTGCAGCCCCTGCGTCTGCTTGCGCGGGAAGAAACAAGCCCGGACAGGGTGAGTGGCTTGCCCATGGCTGCACAGTTGAGCTGTTTTTGTGTCTTGGAGGCAGACCAACCTTGGTTTATACCCTGGTTCTGTCACTTAGGAGCTGAGTGGCTTTAGGGAAGTCCCTTCCCCACCAGCATCCCCATCTGTCCAATGGAGGTATGTATACTCACTCATGGGAATAAGTAAAGGAATGCCTACAGAATGCTTGGCTCAGTGCCAGGTATGCACTAAGTGCTCAATAATGGCAGCCGTCATCTCTACTCTCTCAGGTGGCAGTAAGAGAGAAGGAACTGGCTTGCAAAGTCCAGCTTTGTTTGCAGAATCGAGCTGTCGTCTGTGTTAGTCACCTTTTGGCTGTTCTGTCCTGATTTCTGGGCATCCTAAGCCCACTGAAATTTTTCATTTATTCATTGATTAATTCATTCAACAAACACTTACTGATCATGTACTAGGTCCCAGGCTCTGCTAATGGATGATATGAAAGGACTCTTCCAAATATAAACTTCTTATTCAATGACAGAGTGACTGCAGCCACTTTGAAGCTAAAATGTCCGTGTTGCAAACGCCCTTACAGATGTTGAAAGCTTCGTTTTCCAGATGGGAAAACAACAGAGGCCCAAGGTGGGAAAGAGGTTACAACAGCCCCACAGAAGGACAGTGACAGATCTGGGACCATACCCAGACCTCCTGGCTGTGCCTTATGTCTTTTTAGATCTAGGAGTTTTGCCAACTTTATCTACTGAGCACCTTTCGTGTACCCAGTCAGTGCCTGCTTTTGGCCTCCAACAAGGCCAGGGAGGTGAAGGGACCCAGGCTCAGAGCACTGAGTGGCCCCTGGGGCGTTGATGCCTCCTCACCTCTGGACTTGAAGGTGCCTCTGTTTTCTCTTGGGGACAGCTGGGGCTGTGACAGTGCTGCCTGATCCTGCTTCTGGCCCTGCTGCCTTTGGGCTGTAAAAGTTAATGTCTAAGCCCCGTGGGTGGTCAAGCCTGCTCTTATCTGGACTGGGACAGAGCTGCCTCCCTTATCCCAGGGGGAGCAAGCTCACTGGTACGTGTGCGCTGACTAGTAGGGCCAGGGATCGAGCGCTGGGGTAAGGAGACGAGGGACCCTTTCTCCCGCCCACCTAGGGGCTGTGACTCAAGCTTTTTTGGTTTCCTCCTTGACGCACGAGGAGGGTGGGGCGGGGGCTCTACAGATCTCTCCCACTGGGGAGATGAACAGAGCCCAGACTTGGCACCCACATAGGTCCTAGCTCCACCTCTTGCTGTTTGTGTGACCTTGATCTCTCTGAACCTCACTTTCCCCATATGTAAAATAGGAATAAAATATCACCTAATGCTGATAATAATTGGTGACATTTGTTGTGCGTTGACTTAACTGTGTACCAGGTGACATCTTAAGTTCCTGGCGTACATTATCCTGTGTAATCCTCACAGTAAACCTCATGAGGTACAGGCGTTTTTTAGGATACCTGCCTCAAATAGTGAGTGTGAGATAATCCGTGCAAAGCGCTTAGCATAGGGCCTGGTGCAGAGCAAGCACTTCAGTTGTGTTTGTGTTGTGGGTGGAGAAACTGAGGCCGGCCCAGGTTAACCACCCTGGTGACCGCCTACCGTGGGGGGAGTTTAAGGGCATGCGGTGAGACTGTGAAAATGAAACACTGCGTACATGGGATTTTCTTTCCCCATGGAAAGGTGGAAATCAGCTTGGCACAGCACCGTGGTGTCAATGTTTATTCTGGAAGCGTCAATCTGGTAGAGGAGACAGCTTTTCAAATTCTGGTTCTGTCCGTCCTAAGCAGTATTGAGCTGTTTATTTGCACGGCACAAAAGAAGCTTGTGTGGCAACGAGTCCCAGGGCAACTCCGAGAGGACACCAGGCCCGGACGGCAGAGCAGTCCTTGCGTTGAGCTGTGCAGGCGAGGAGCTGGATGCGCAGCACGTGCTGGCTCATTTCTCCCCGCCTGGCAGGTGGAGATAACCACCCGGACCTATAGACTGGCCTCCTGGATGTGAACACCCAGGGGACAGGGACTGTGTTTTCTCGGCTGTATTCCCAGTGGCTAAAATAGCGCCGGGTACAGGGTAGGTGCCTGGTAACTTCATGAACGAATGAACAAATGACCCTCGGGGTCATGTGGCCTACAGGATCGCATAGCAAGGCCCCACCCCTCACGCTGCACAGTGACAGCTGCTTAATCTACACTGGTGGGGAATCGGGGTAAACAGGTTTCCCATTTCCTCTGGCCGCCAGCCAGAGACGAAAGCCAGGGACTAGAGGCTGCTGTATCAAGTCCCCCGCCGCCGGGCACCCTCGGAGAGTGTATATGGGCTGAGGTCGCCAGTGAAACAAGGAGCTCCTGGGTGCTGAGGACACGCCCCTGACAAGAGGGCCCAGAAAAAGCAAGCACCCCCCCTTACCAGAATGCCCTGCCTGCGTCCAAGCTCGGGCAGACCCGCCTTCTTTTTTTTCTCTTTTTAATAACATTATTTTATTGTAGCAGGAGCACTTAACATGAGACTACCCTTTTGACACATTCTGAAGTGTACCACACGTTATTGTAGACTATGGGTACGATGTTGTCCAACAGCTCTCTAGAGCTTTTTTCACTTTTTATAACTGAAAGTTTATGCCCATGGAGAGGTAACTCCCAATTCCCCCTCTCCCCAGCCCCGGCAACCACCATCCCACTCTTTGATTCTGTGAATTTGACTATTTTACATACCTCTTGTGAGTGGAATTTACGGTATTTGTCTTTCTGTGAACAGCTTATTTCACTTAGCATAATGTCCTCAGGGTTCATTCATATTGTCACATATTGCGGAACTTCCTTCTTGTTTAAGGCAGAATAATAATCTATTGTATGTATATACTACATTTTCTTTGTCCATTCCTCTGTCAGTGGACATTTATGTTGTTTCCACGTCTTGGCTTTTATGAATAGTGCCACAGGGAACGCAGGAGTGTAAATGTCTCTTCAGGGTCCTGGTTTTAATTCTTTAGGATAGACACCCAGAAGTGGGACTGTTGGATTATATGTAGCTCTATATTTAATTTTTTGAGGAACTTCCACACGTTTTCTCTAGCAGCTGTACCATTTTGTATTCCCACCAACAGTGCACAAGGATTTCCTTTTCTCCACATCCTCACCAATGCTTGTTTTTTCTTTTTTTATGATAGCAGTTCTAACAGGTGTAAGATGATGTCTCATTGTGGTTTTGATTTGCATTTCCCTGATGATTTGTGATGTTGAGCATTTTTTTTTTTTTTTTTGAGACAGAGTCTTGCTCTGCTGCCTGGGCTAGAGTGCCGTGGCATCAACCTAGCTCACAGCAACCTCAAACTCCTGGGCTCAAGCGATCCTCCTGCCTCAGCGTCCCAAGTAGCTGGGACTACAGGCATGTGCTACCATGCCCCCCTAATTTTTTCTATATATGTATATTTTTTAGGTGTCCAGATAATTTCTTTCTATTTTTAGTAGAGACAGGGTCTCGCT